>JACSZP010015969.1:0-12058 GCA_016161895.1 Pinna nobilis | reverse complement strand
TTTCTGGTATGCAGGGGCATGTTGTTTGTTACGAGCGAAGATTTGATAAGTGACGTATATGAAATCTGTTATTTATCTATAATTCATATACGCATATGAATGTGTAACGTATAAAACGCATTCTTTTATTTTTGTAAATTCTTGTATTTCTCGTTCTTTGTTCATCATTTCCACATTCCTTCTTCCACACCCTCCAGCTCTCTGTTAGTCACCCTCCCCCCCCGTCCCCCCCCCCCCCCCCCCCCCACCGACTCTTATTTTGTCTTACTCATTCTCTCCACTTCCAATTGGACACGTCATTTGTATAGATACATTGTAAACATTAAAGAAGCTTATATTTCCTTGATCCCTTGACGATTAAAATAATATTATCTTGAGTAATAAAAATGATTTTTGAAGATACGTAGTGGGCACCCAAAATTAAAAAACAAACAAACAGACAAACCAATGGCCAATACAAAAAAAACCAACATCACAAACAGTAATCTACACGACAAAATTAATTACTAAAATCAGTCACGAACCCCACTAAAAACCGGTGGTGAGTTCATGTACCCCAGAAGAGTAAGCAACGTCTACTCCGTGCGGGATACCCGTCGAGTCACCTGTGTTTAATATCCGAAAACAATTCTTATCCGGTGTTGTTCATAAACAAGAAAAACGGGGAAAAATGACTTCAACTTTACCAGAAGGTACCCTTGCTTACTTTGCTTCTTTGCCAGCAGCAACCCTTTTTTCAAGGAAATATGTATTATATACTGATAGGAAACACATAGAATATCATATCAACTGAGAGATTTATCTTTTGCAGGGACTGTTTGAATGTTGCAGCATTAATTCATGATAGGGAAGTTGAAGCGATCTCTTTTATCAGAAAGTTTTGTTCTCAACCATAACTCAATATCAATCCCCGGGTGTAGGTCAAGGTGTGAAGCAGACGTGGCAATTTCCGTTGTATATTCTAATTAAGGTCCATTTGAAACCAAACATTATTCCTGCAATACAAACAAGTGCTAGAGTCTCAGTGGTCTAGTGGTTAGTGTGTTCAATTTCGAATAGAGAGGTCCGAGGTTCGAACCCAAGCTACGGTACGGATGGCCGTCCCTGTCTTTCGGATGAGATAAAAAACCGAGGTCCCGTGTCGCAGTAGATATAGGCATGTTTAAGAACCCTCCCTACTCTCCGACCATTAGTGCTGAGAAGAGACGAAATTTGTCGCCCTTCATCGGCACACGGTAATGTCTTCATATAAGGGAAAATTTCTTGAGTGGGACATTAAACAACAGTACAACAACAAACAAGTACGACGACGCGCTGCGTTTGGCCGTCCCTGTCTTTTGGATGAGACAGTTAATACCGAGGTCCCGTGTCAAAGTAAGTGTTGGCACATTAAAGAACCTTCCCTGTTCTACCGTCTGAAGTGCCGAGCATAGGCAAAATTTGTCGCCCTTCATCGGCACACGGTGGCGTCTCCATATGAGTGTAATATTCTTGAGTGGGACGTTAAGCAATAATACTACTATATAAATATTACATTCATAAGAGGGTGATATCTTCAAGGAAGCATTGTTGACCAAGGTGAAGCTGAGCCGTTGACAATGTATTCCGAGGGGTGAAAATATGCAATTTCACCCTATTATAAATATTGCACTATTGTTTACTCGACATTCGACATAGTTTTGCATATATGAGCGTGTTGACGTACTATGTCATTGCAACAAGTCTGATGACGTATGCTATGCGCACTTGAACGTCGGCGCATATGATAATTTTTGGAATATCACCCTGGCTTCTTCATCTTTGTAGAACGAGCGGGTGACATTCAAAATTGTCGCATGGCTCTCAACCAATCAAATTACAGGATTCTAACAGAAGGTATTATAAATACAAATACACTATAAGTAAGACACGGTTCATTGCTGCTATTCTTTATTCCTGTTTTTTAAAGTAGGTAAAATACCTTCGACATTAGAATAAAATATTGACATATAGAACCAGTGTAGATCATGTTATCAAGCTTCAACAATGTTCTTATACGCCAAGAATCTCTCCAGTAAAATCGTTCAAAGACCGTTTCTGCCGCACTTGAATACCCTCTGGGAACAATCGAGATATTAAAACCGGGCATGATCCATATGGACTCTGACGGAATAGGAATGAAAGGACCAGTTTACCGAGTTTTTTAAATGGAGCCTCTATTACTGGTCCACATTTCGTTGTAGCGATATGATAGGCTTCTGATATACCTCGAATCAGTGCACTGTAAGCAAAATAAACAATTAATAGTAATTAATTGGTTGAATATATTTGAAAAGTTACTGTGACAATCCTAAACGCACAAACTTTTTACGACATATGGGGGACTGTGGATACAAATTATCCGAAGGGTTGACGACGACAAGTCCCACACAAGTAAACTGGAAAACCTTCCTAGCATAATAAGCCTAAGCCTGAAGATAATTTATCACTTCTTGTGTCCAGTTTGAAGTGTAAAAGTTTAGGAATTATACATTGACATTATCATTTTTTGTTTTTTCTTTTCTTTTTTTTCTGCCTAAAGCCCAAATCGGCAATCTCACAGTTGATAAGGAGCCCATAGTTTTGTTATTGGTGGAGGAGAGAACCAAGTTACAAAAAAACCATAGGAGAGACCATCGATCTTTTGCTAGTTGTTGTTGCGTTGTTGTTTAATGTCCCACTCAAGAAATTTTCACTCATATGGAGACACCACCGTGTGTTGGTGAAGNNTACTGTGGCACGGGACCTCGGTTTTTACTGTCTCATCCGAAAGACAGGCTTTTGCTAGTAAACTCACACAAATACGCAAATCTGTTAATCAGATGTAAATTTAAAAACTACATATGGTCAATATGGTATTTGTGCTTGAGGACGTTCATGATGTATACAGAATGTCAATTTACCATTCTTCATAGAACAACTTTATAACTGTAAATGCAGTTAAGCGTATCACAAAGGTATCGCACCTGCAGAATTTTACGGTCTATTGGTTCTGTGTAACCTGATTCGGAATATCTTTTTTCACATTCATGGGTCAATTTGTCCTCTGTTTCTAAATAAGAAAGAAAGTGGGGATTGAGCGAGGGTGTATACCTGCATTGAAGTTGTCGACTTATTGCTTTTATTTCCTCCCGGGAAATATTCAGGTTCAGGTCGTCATTTATATCCTCAATGGTCCAGAAAGATCCTAGGATCGATTTCTCTTCTCCATATATGCCGATTTGCACCTCTGGGTTATTTGCACATGTAACCAATGCTTCCAGTTCTGAAGAGTAAATAATGTTTCATTAATGATTATAAAACGAGTTTAGTTTTATGTAATTCTTGTCTCGTTTGTTAAGTAAACTGTGAATATTAATGAGTTATGACGAAAGTAGGCAAAAGTTTATTCAACGTCATTCAACATTGAGATGTTAACCAGTCAACATTCTTCTAATAACATCATCTTTAATGTGAAATTTTCTTTATGAAAGGGAAAAAGAGTATAAAAATAGATCACCATATAAACAAGATTATCAGGGGAGGCTATTGTCAAATTTCAAAATTAAATATTTCTTTTCTTTCTAAGTTAAGTGTTCCTTGAAAAGAACCCTTAATATCAAAATAATAAATGTAACTGATATTTTTTTAATAAACTAATTATACCACAACTTCTTTGACGCCAACCAATAAACCTGATACCAACCCATCAATGTGACACAAACTTACTAAGTGGACACCAACTCACTAGACATCAGCAAATTGACATACCAGTACGATCTCTCGATGCGCAGAACTCTGCAGTGAATCCTCTGATTAAATAGATGATTTTCCTTTCTCTTTCACACAGGACGTTGTATAGTCCGGGAACGTTTGAAATGCACGCCAGCAGCCTGATATTTGTGCTTTAAAACATAAAATGATTCTTGTTGACTATGAATAAATCATTATTTTCAATAACAAATCATAGGCAATATGGTAAAAGTCTAATATTTTACCCGAGCAACCATGGAAGAAAGAGAAAAAGCCGAGGGTAGCAGTTCCTCGAATCTTTTATTCTTCCGAGGGCTGCAATAGAAATACCCTCATTCCGCTAGATATTGAATCCTAGAGCAAGCATTAAATCAAAGAGCAAGGAGTTTTTTCATAATCAATATATATATATATATATATATATATATATATATATAGAGAGAGAGAGAGAGAGAGAGAGAGAGAGAGAGATAGAACTGTTTATAAAGTTTCTGGTTGTAACGTTTTCATTTTCAATCCCCGAATTTGTCATTCAGGCAACACGAACACTAACTGTTAACACGAATTAAATTTTTGGATGGCTTGTTCTTGTATTCATTATTACGATTCTAATCGATTGTAAACTGTTGTGGTTTATTGATGTGAACAAAATATTGCACGTGTTGCATTGATCGTGCACGTGTTGCTGTGAAATATGATTATTGTATTTTGTTTTGTTTCTAGCTGGTAGCTAGATTAATATAGAAGAGAAATACACTTACTCGCATAACGTCGAAGCATACGTTGACGGGAAATGAAGCCCTGTCGTCAAACTCCCCTGCGGAGCCACATCTCGTAAAAGAATTCCTGGACACATATATGCGGCCCTGCAAACTTTTCTAGGATTTGTAATTTTAGATTCATTGACGATTTCATTTCCGAGCGTGGAAATATCTCTTGCCGATGATGTCGTAGATTCGTCTGCAAAAGAAAACCAGAATGTATTGACATATTGAATAATATACTTTTTATTCGTGATTTTGTTTTTCATCTCCGACCAGGCTGAAGTCTTTAATTTGTATGGTTACTCCATGTTCACAATTTTTCGTGTGTATGTCATTCAATGTATAGTGCCACAAGATTCCATCCATCCTTTAGACGACTTCCAGTTAACTACGCTAAAATTCCTGTGGCTTTTTTCATCAAGCTCGCTAAATACGCAATGAAATTTCCTGACAAAGAACTTTAAAAGAGAATTATAGTCGGACTGTAGAAATACATGTTTGTAGTGCGTGAAATATCATTTCTTATATTCTTAGACGAATAAAACCGTTTGCTTGAACCGTATTCGCCTGTGGAGTTTCCCTGCTGGTTTGTGGACGCCAGGTTATCTTTGGGTGCTTACTTCGATCGCATTTTCTCCTTTATCTGTATACTTGATATCAAAGTATGACTATAGAAATGTCCAAAGGTAGAGTGCTCCACTTCAGATCGTTGGGTCTAAGGTTCGAACCTGGGCAGTAGCGGTTGTCTTTTTTCATGTTTTATGTAGGAAGGCCTGGAATCTCTTTTCTAGCTTAAGGTACTTACTGGTTGAGTACGGAATATAAGTTGGAATGTTAAAATCGAATTAAAAAGAAAACTTACGACTTCTTAAATATTAACCCGGAAAATCTAGTTTGTCAAACATTCTTTACTTTTCTTTCTATGTAAACCATTGTGCAAATTAAAACTCATCGAAAACTTGGGCCTAACTGATACTCTGCCTGAAAACATGTATTGTAATGTTTGTAATGCTTATTTCTTAATGCTTTTTGTCAAATATTTGAAGATATCGCTTCAATTAGGAAGAGGGGATGCGTAAAACTTCCATTGCAAATACCGCTTCTTCTGGAAAATTTACGTACCATCAGCGCAGACGGGAAATGAACAACCAAGCTATACGGCAAACGTGATCGTATTGACTTTTCCATCGTCAACTTTCTGTATTGAAGGCAATTATGCTCTCTCCCTGATTATATGTCAAGAGTCTTTATATATCAAAGATGAATCGATATGTCTGGGCATATTCTACATATGAACATTTCGCATACAGAGACAAACTACTGCTTCTCGTCGAGTTATTATTACTAGAACACAAGATTTCACAGTTACTTTAAACAAACCGCAAAGTTTACGGTCCATAAAATAAATGTTTCACGTAATGTGATGTTACTTGTCTATCAGTAATTATTACATTGTTTCCAAGTTCCTCTCTTATTCCGTTTTAATTTTATCTTACACTCACAGTGGGTAGGACCTGTCCATATGGTAAGTTGCTCTTCCAAGACACTCGACCACACGGCAACCTCAGAGACCCATTTTTACCTAATGTTTACCGGATTGTACAAATGTGCATTGTCTACGGGAAGATTTATAAATTGTTATCTGTAATTTCATATAAATCTTAAAATGAATGGCTTACCTGCCCTTGTGATTAACAGCACAGATGCCAAAGTAATCAGTATCTTCAGAGACTTCATGTTTATCTTTTCAGATATTAGACAATGGTAGCAATAGTCACTCCATTCTCCTTTTTATAATGGTTTTAGGGTACACAACACGATTATTAATCAATTGCATTGAATTACTGCTACAAACTACTACAATTTTCTGTAAACTAAGATTAATAGGCCCGATAATTTTCTTGTCGAATGTCAACATATGAATTGTGACTTTTCGACGCAATAAAACTTAATTTTGTTGCCAATTCAGGTAATTCATTTTTGAATCACGCAATGCACCTACATGTAGTGGGATGAGAAAAATGCTTCCTGCGTAAAGAACCTTTGAAACTTCCCAACATAAGCAAAATAAACAGTCAAACGGAGGAAACAGGAAAATCACTCTAAAATGTCCTACCTAGGGCAAGACGTGATGATTTAATTTATTTTTAGATTTTACTGTACACCCAAGACAGAACAGGTGTGGCCGGTCAGATACTATCTTCTCCATGGCATCTGACCTAATCTTTGTTTGATTCAGAGACACTTGTTTGTCAAATATTCGTCAGATTTATTTTCCAACTCCTCTCTAATAATCAGTCGTATGATGGTTAGAGTAATATTCTTACTACTTCTAATTGACAATTATTGTTATAATTATTGACGTCTTTTAGTCATCTGAACATTAGGTGATTGGAGGTCAAGGTTGTTATAACCATTCCAATGGGGCCCAAAAATGGTACCACCCCAGGACCGAAAATGTTCAAATTTTGCAACTTTCAAAATTCTTTTTGGAAGTACAAGGCCAAAAGAAGACACTTAGGGCACCCTCCTTAATTCCTTTACTAAAATACTCAAAACGTGTCAACCACCCCTCGTTGAGAAAGACAACAAAATTGTTTTAGGCATGTTGACATTTCCGGCCATGAGGAATTCAATTACATATGTTTTGTCATTATCAAATTATCGAAATGTTACGCATGCAGGACATTTGTAATACATGCAATAATAAAATCAAATTCAAAGGCCAAATATAATTTTAAGATTAGCTTTACTAAATGGTGCAGTTGAGCCAATCATAGGTATTATCTAAATATTTGCGTCAGACCATATATGACATTCATGTCTGCGGATGTTAATGCCTGCGATGATTGCCATGAAATTGCCTGACAAACAATATAACTCTTCTTATTATAGCGCAAAAAAATTAAAGCATAAAATTTCTAACAAGAAATGGTGAGGCCTTGACAGAAAATTGTTGACTCTGGCAGTCAATCCCCTATTATTACAGTCCGCCCCAAAATTATTGGTTTGACCCCCCTCTGTACATGTTATTACTATATTCTTTTAAAATGTTCTAATTCAAGTCATAATGAAAATATTAAAAATTATTCATAGGTTCCTATAGAACACATGTAAACCCAATCTTCATCCCTCATTACTTCTTTGATCCACCTCCAAAATTCAAAATAGCAAAAGTTGTGATTAAAGTTCTCATCAGTATCTATCTACATGTAAAGTTTCAAAGAGACGCCATCTATGGTATATCCAAAAGTTTTGACACTGACAGTCTACCCCAATATTTTTGATCCCCCTTAAAAAATCAAAAATAAAGATTGTGTTGGGTATTACTCATCAAGGTCTATCTACATGTGAAGTTTCAAAGAGATATGACCTATGGTCTTCCCACAACGGATCTAAACGAAAGAGTTAATCCATTTTGTTGACGCAGACGGACTTCGCCATTTCATAAGCCGGATTTTGTTTCACAATCTGGCCAAAAATTATAACATGGCACAGAAGTCAACAGATATATTTTGTTCCTCCCATAACATTACATAAACCATATTGTCATCTCTCAATCATATAGGATACTTCCATAGTATTATTTAGTTTCTGTTTTATTTTCAGAATTTAAAAAAAACCGATGCGCGATATTTGGGAAGAAAAAGATACATATGCCGTTTACATAGAAGCAACGTTGAGAGAGAGAGAGAGAGAGAGAGAGAGAGAGAGAGAGAGCATAAACAGATGACTTCAGCAATCAAGCATGTTAACTTTCTTAAGGTGACAGTTTGTAGTATTATTCCTTTGTCGGTAATCGTATTGATTACTAATAATCACGCGGAAGTTAAACTATGAAAGATCGAGATATTTCAAGTAAATTTGAAGCTTTGTACCGCATGATCGAGGCTAAATTTGCTTATATGTAAGTGATAAGGTGTCACGGGAAGTAGATTCCTCTTTACTCTGCTTGTTTAATTCAACGTTCATTCAATTACGTTAGATAGGCGTTAAGCAGAATTATAGATCAACAACAAAATATATTTATCTTTGTAATAGTCCGGCCGAATGGTGCCAAAATTTGGATGAATTAATCACATTTTCAGGAAAGCATGAATCTTGGCACGTTTATTTTTTAGGCCAACCTTTACATTTATAGCTACGAAACTATGAACCTCGAAAACCAAAAATGGCCGCCACGTAACCTCAACATTATTCAAAACGTACCTCTAAGAAATATCTTGGCCAAAGGACCAAATTATTGAGAGTCAAAATCCATAAATCAGAAACATAAAATTCGTATAGATTCTATCGAAAAGTACGTGAGAAAATGGGCAAAACATAAAAAAGAGAATGTTAACACTTTCAGAATGTGTGAAGTCGGTTGGGTCTTCACAAACTCAAAGGGCCAATGAGCACAAAAGCAACATCAATATTCAAAAACCCTAATGTTGCAAAACAATTGTCTTACCTTCATGACAAATATGTCGTTGTGCCAGCAGACAAAACCCCTAAAAATATAGTCTTTATATGCAAATCACATTACATAGCTTGCTTGATAAAGGTACTGGGCATTGACAATTCGCTAGCAACCAAACATTTACCGCGACAGCACCTATGATAAAGGAAATCTTTGCTAATCATAGATCGGTGTTATATTATTTTGGTATTTCAACTAAAGACGAGGAACTTGATCTTCCCTTCCTGTACTGGATTCCGAAATTGCACAAGTGACAGCTATCAAAGACGGGCTTCGTGACTACTGCGATACTAGCTACTCAAGGGGTGGTGTGAATCAGATGTAGATTCTAAAAAAATTCTAAAGATATTTTGGATTATATACAGTCTAGGCCTCTCTCTTCATTTAAGAATATAAAACATTTTACTTGCCTACTCTCTATACAACTATTCCCCATTCTAAACTACAAGAGAATATAAAAGAATTAGTTCAGCTTTGTTTTGTCAAAAAAAAAAAAAAAAACGGCGAGCGTAGATACAAATATCTCGCTCTAGGAAGAGATAAATCAATTTTGTTAAAATCTATTCTGATTCTAACAAAATGTTCTCTGAAGATGACATCATTATGATGCTTGCATTTTTTATCGACGTAATATTTGTTGTGTTCTGTGAGCGGGTTTTTCTACAGACTGTTTGAATTAAAATAGGTACAAACTGTGTGTCTCTACTTGCTGACTTATGTCTTTATTCGTATGAGGCTAATTTCGTTTAGGGACTGTTAAAGAATAATGACAAGAATTTGCCCGGATCCTTTAACTTCACATTGCGCTATATAGATGACATTATTTTATTAAATAATCCCAAGTTTGATGATTATGTTGATCGCATCTATCCAAATGAGCTGAAAATAAAGGACACCACGGAAACTGCCAGGTCTGCCTCATACTTTGATCTACACCTGGAGACTGACAATGAGGGACGCTTGAGAACAAAACTTTACGACAAAAGAGAGGACTTCGATTTCCCTATTATTAACTTTCCATTTTTAAGCAGCAATGTTCCCGTTGCACCTTCATATGGAGTATATATCTCTTAGTTGATACGATATTCCAAAGCATGCGTTTCCTATCAGGATTTCCTTGAGAGAGGATTGCTGCTGACACAAAAGATGTTTAACCAAGGGTTCTTAATACTTAAATTGAAGTCATCACTTCGAAAGTTTTACGATTGCCATCATGATCTGGTGGATCGATATGGTAAATCTGCAAAACAGATGATTGGGGATATGTTCCCCTTGTCAAATACCTAGTCCCGTCTCACTTTTACCTTGTATATGACTATCACCTATTGTGACTTATTCCCGTATTCGATATGTGACACAGCATGCCATCATGACCTGGTTGATCAATATGGTAAATCTGTAAAACAGATGGTGAGGAATATGTTCCCCTTGCGATCCTTTTTCTCGTTTATGGCCATCACCGATTGTGACTTACTCTTGTATTTTAAAATATGTTACATGACGGGTGCCACACGCGGAGCAAGAGTTGCTTACCCTTCCGGAGCACCTGAAATCACCCCCGGTTTTAGTGGGGTTCGTGTTACTATATTTTTCGTTTCACACGCCTTGTTGTCGATTGCTCTTTGTGTTGTTGTCTCTTGCTTTGGACATAGTTTCGTCTGCCTTTGGAGTTTTGCATTTTTTATTGCCCCTTGGTATCTCCAACTGTCACCTTTTTTACACCCCTTGAATTAACAAAATTTACAATAATTCTTTTTTCTTCGTTCAATATCTCTTAAATTGGCACTCATATTGAAATGAATTAGGCAGACACATTATGAGGATATCTAGGCTAAATTTTCACTCGATTTCTATCAAACAATTTGTGATGTAAGATAAATGTATCATCTTGGATTTTTTTTAATCAGAAATGAAACTTTTGAATAGTTGGAGATAGGCTCTCATATGTATAATCCTTGGAACAAGACATTTGTTTGCTAATGAAACTTCATCTATGTGACCTTGGAGCGGATTGTTTCATAAATGGGTCTTGTTTACTTCCTTTTGTTTCTTATTTGGAAATTTTACCGTGTGAGTATAGACACTATATTCGGAATTGTCACGTTGGTAATTATGTAGCTGATATAAACATGAAAAGTAATTTTAATCTGTCAAAATTCTGTTCTGAGCAAATATGCCACAAACTTCACAATTCCAGCTCAATTTGCCATGTTCCTTCAAAAGAGAAGAAAAAAAGCCATGTATTTCCTGTTCGTAAATGTACATATTTTCCATATACATGTGTCCTGACACCATGCATGTCTGTGCAGTGACTAACTCACTAACTACCGGTACTATATTTTAGTCACTTATATCAGAGTGACATTTTGTTACATCAACAAACAACACTGCTAAATCAGTGATGTTAGAAGATTTCTATTACCAGTGCACTTTTCATGCATTACTTAATAATTTTGAATAACGAAAATCGGCTATAAGGAGGTAAATATCTTGCTCCCTTCAACTTTGTTATATGTATAGTTGACTATATATATATATATACATACATGTATATACATTGATGTCTCGTTAGTCCGGACACTATATCCTCAACACGTAGATCTCATTATTACTGGGTCCAGCAGAGATGGAATGTTTGTCTGTAGATTATCTGTTCTATTAATGCTATGGTTATTGAATATGGTAGCCCGGGTATCATCTGTCCTGACTTTTATCTCCGGGAATAAATATCACCCTTTTCTTGGTAAATCAAAAGAGGAACGGTAATATCAGAGTGAGTAAATTTACCGCCAGTCTCTACCTTGACAGAAAATCCAAACCCTAAGTACTACTGAATGTTCCAATCGATCAATAAAAGGTGACAATTATCTACCCTCTCATTATCAATTAGCTACAAACACGTTAATCAAGATGTTGTAAAAACAACAGCAATAACTAACAGCTCTCAAAATTTGTCCGGACTAACGAGTCATATTTACATTGATTCTGCATGTCTGTTCCAAAAATAGACCTTCCGGATCCGGAACGCGAATTTCCCGATTATCGAAGCATTTTAACACTATGGACGTTCGTTCCCAGGCTA
>JACSZP010015965.1:20115-39510 GCA_016161895.1 Pinna nobilis | reverse complement strand
GTTTATACTGTCTCATCCAAAAGACAGGGATGGCCAACCGCGGAGTGGCGCTGCGGGAATCAAACCCCGGACCCCTCGGTTGAAGTTGAACACGCTAACCACTCGGCTACGGAGGCCCCGAGAGGATATGTTAAGTAGACTTAAATATCAGTGTTAGATAAAACCCATCAGGGTAAACATTAATTTGTGATTACTCATTGTTTCTTAATCTATATATATCAATGGGAAATACTGTATCTTATTTCAGCAGGATGTTGTGCTACCATCAATCACTGTCACTGATGAGCATGCTCACACCACTGCAGTCCAGACAGAGGCCGACCAGTCTAGTCAAGATCTGGGACAGACTGATTCTCAGATGTCTTTAGATCTGAGAGAAGATTCCATGGAAACTGTAACTTTTTCAATCACACCCCAGGAATCTCAGGTGAGTTCTGCAGCCTGGATTGTTATGACCGTAATGGTAACTGTTTCTGTATATTTTGATTACATGTATATCCATCAAGATTAATTATTGGCGAAATGGCTTTCAAGATATTTCAGTAGTGTATAGTATCTGATGTAACCACATATCTCATACTGTTCTCAGGATTTGATTTTAGTATGGATATGTTCCCCTGGACATAATTAATTTGTCATAGGACATATAGTCAAACTTGGATATATTAAAAACAAAGAAGAAATGAAATTTCATTCAAATAAACAAGGTTTTCAAAACAATTGGGTTAAAGTAGTGCTGAAGGAATTTAGCTAGAAAAGTCAAATCATTTTCAAATTCCAGAAGATTTCAATAAATCGGGGTTAAGTTTAAGTCTGCGTCTTGTTTGTTTCAGACATCTATGGCAACAACAGAGACAGGTATTACAGTGGATACATCTGAGGAGATGATCACACCTAGCACATCAGCTGAGACACAGGTGATAGAACAGGTACATCAAATAAATGTCTACAAATACAACAGCTGCATGCTGTGTGATCTGACTTATTTGTTACACCAACAACAAATACTTAGAAATGCGACTGTAATTAAAAGTGCAGATAATTTTACCTTTTATACATTAAGCATAAATTTTTTCCTACCAGAAGTGACGAGAAGCACTATGAACTTTGAACTTTTGTGAATTCTGATAGTTTTATGCAAATTAGGCATGAAAAAACACAAAAAATCAGAAACAAGAATCCTGATTACAAAAACTTTGCCTGATTACTCCTTGACCAAAAACTGCAGAATTGTTCAGTCTATACCTTCCTCTGGTCTTAAGTTTGTCAGATAAGCAGTTCTTAAGAGCTTCTTGTTTGTTGTTGTTGATTTGTCCTATGCTTCTCTTCACAGAGTACTGAGGAATCTGTAGAAAATATAGATGTTAAAGAGGAAGAATCTACAGAAGCTGAACCAGATGGCACCATAATCATAGAGAGTGATGATGAGGTACGGTCAAATGTTTATCTTCTCATTTTGGACTGACTTCTTTGTCTCGAATGTTTCTTGATTTGGACTACGCTACTGGCAAAGGACCTATTCTCGCAAAGTACCAATTCTCACCACCTCATTTTATTTTACCCCAATTTTATAGTTTACTTTTGAAATTATTAGTTTTACTCTGTCAGAAATTAGAACGACGTTTTTCCTTGAAACTATTATTATTCGTTGAAAATATGCACGTTTACAAGATCCACAGTGCAGCAGCTAAAATCGGGTGGCGAAAATTGGTACTTGGTGAGAATTGGTCGGGGACCAGTATAGTGAGAGAAACCCTACATTGTCCTCTCTGTTCATCTGTCTGTGGCACTATCACGTTCACTTTATAGCATTGAATCAGGAGAGCAAAATAGTTAATTACCGAGAAAGAGTGTATCATACTTTTCAATTATTTCTGTGCCTTAAAGTTGTAAACCGTAAATTTTTTTTTTAAATTGGTCAGGGAAGTAGCCATACCCTTGAAGGATTATTTGAAAGTTTGAATTTAGTATCTGAACCATACCCATTGAAGTTAGACTAAAAAAAATAGATACAGCTAATTCTTTATTTGGTGTTAGAACTGAAGGACTAATGCCGCCTTATATTTTGAGAAATGTGTTTATATGCTTATTCCCATTATTTCTTAGCTCCAGTTTAGCATGTTCAGGGCTGGAAACTAACTTTTTTTCTCACCATTCAGGTGGACTGGTAGAAAGCAAAACCTATCAGTCGGTGAAGAAAACTGTCAGTCCGTAAAACATACACATTATTAAAATTGAATATTATATTTTTGTCAATTTCTTCTGTTTTTTGGGCACTGGTATGCCTGAAATATAGCGTCACATGATTCGACTCGACTCCATTCTTTTGAAAACGAAACGGTTCAAGATCACATTGACGCTTCACTAAGCCTTATGCTCGCGCTATCATAGCTTCAAACTGACTACGACTTTTAACTGACTATGACTCCTGCGTGATGCAATGTACTTTTCTGAGAATCGTGCTAAAAATAGAACACAGTTTTCAGAATTACTGTCGATTTCAAAGGAAGAATGATCGTAAAGATTGCTATAAGATCATTGACTTTATTAAATAGAACGAAATGAGTACTAGGTAACTTCAAATAGTCCGTTTCTTTATTTTGACAATACAGAAAATGAACAAGTCCGATGGACTTGGGAAGTGCAAGTCTTACAAGTCCTTGATGAAATCAATGTGTCACGGACTTATGTTTCGAGCCCTGATGTTTGCCTTCAGGATGTATGGTCATGGGTTTGTAACCACCCAGCAACACAGTGGCTAGCTTTTACATATCCCTCAGATGAAACGGTGAAAACAGAGGCCCTGTGTCAGTATCAACATTGCTTAACCCTTTCAACCCCAAGCATCAGAATGGTATGCTCTTTTCTATTGTCTTAGACCAGTCCATTTTGGTCTGTGGTGTTGAAAGGGTTAATAGCCCAAAATGCTGAGCCAGAATTTGTAGCCCTTCACCAGTATTTGGTGACATCTCCATGTAAGTGAAAGATCCTTGAGGGGGACTATAAACAACAACACCCTTTATTTAGAACTTATCATGTTAACATTTTACATGTACTCTTTGACAGGAAGTAGCAGTTTGAATGGGCCTTTTGTGTCTTGTATACCGATCTGAAGTTGACATTTAATCCTCAATGCTTACAGATTTACTGTAATGTTACATTTATATTTGTTGATAGGATGAGGACAATGCTGATGATGAAGATGAGGAGGAAGATGATGAAATGGGAGAATATGAAGAACAAGATTATGAATCAGAAGTGTGTATACAAAGTATCTTGTAATTCAGGGCTCGAAATTAACCCCTTTTCCTACATGTAGGTGGCCCAAAGGACCAGTAGCTTAAAAAATTTACTGGCCCTACCAAAAATCTACTAGCCCACATTAAAAAAAATCAAAAGAATTTTTCCAGCAGATATACAGTTTGAATGACAGGATACTTTCAGTTTGTGATAAAAAAGATGGAATATATTATTTTGGTAAATTTAAGTTGGCATAATTTAAGCATGCAGGTTAAAGCCTTTTCTTTTCTGAATATCTACTGGCCCAATGGATTATTTACTGGCCATGGGCCAGCGGACCAGTGCTAATTTTGAGCACTGTTATTATTGCTTAGGTGTAAAATATGATAGATTAGTATGATTGAATAAAATACAGGGACATAAGTTCCAACTTTCTCAACGTCTACCTTCAGATAAAGTGAATATCTTGCATAGTTCAGTCAAGTCATAAAAAGGCAGGCTAAATATTTCTAATGTTTGGGAATCTTAGTTGAATATTATCAAAATATCTCTGTCATAAAACATGATGTTGATGAATATTTTCCAGGATTATGAATACGCAGAAGATCAAGAAGGACAAGGAAAGTCCGTCATGCAGGCAACTCAAATGGACGATGATGTCGTTATTTTAGGTAACCTTTATCTTTTTCTATTTAGAGATAAGGGATCTGGCACTGGTCTGACAATTCAAAGATCACTTTAAATTTCTCAAAATTTTATTACATTTATTTATTATATAACAAACTGATTTATAACACCAGGTTTGGCTAAAATCAATTTTAGATTATCAATTAAAATCAAATCTCATCATAAAGGGTCCATTTTTTCTCTAAATGTTGACGCATGACTAAGTTTGAACTTTGATGGAAGTGATTGCCTGTTCCTGTCTTTAGGACGTGTATTGTTAAAAAAAAAAGGTCCCATGTCACAGCAGGTGCCACTGGTTAATGGTCCAAACTGCCAAGCATTGGCCAACATTTGAAACCCTTCACCTGCATTTGGTGACATCTCCATATGAATGAATGATTCTCGATTTTGACATAGAACAACAACGCAACAACATCAACATGATAAAAAAGAAGATAATTCAGTGATTTTTATACCTGAAATTTACTGCCAAAAATCAGTTGTTTCTCCTAATGAAAATTGTGCATTAATTACCAAAACAGATTTAAAATTCCCAGTTTTATCAATTATGCAATTTTGTTATTTCGCCATCATCATATTTCATCATATTGAAAATTAAACATCCAGAAGTAGACTTGAATGAGCTAAATAATATTTATAAAGGATAAAGAACATGGTAGCTAGTTATATGGTACAACTACATATGAGGATTATGATTGTTCAGCAATACATAAAAAATCGTGTAGTTTTGGGGTTGTTTTTTTGTGTTATTCCTCAAAGGAAAGGTACCAGGTAGCTTTGAAAATTTTTATGAAAATTACTGTACAGTAATTATAGTGTTGAATCTAGAGCAACATAGCATGGCGCTGCACCATGCCCTTTTTTGTCATTGTCATGCCCTTCCCTATACCAAAACTACATGTATGACTTCTAGGACTTATAGACTGAACAAAATAAAAACTATTAAATCTCTNNTATGAAATTGTGTGCCCTTTTCAGTTCCTAGATTCAACACTAAATTATATTAGGTAATGTTGGTTAAAACTGATACATAATCTACTACCACAGCAGGACAACAGCATCTGTTATTAGACAATAACGTCTGTGAGTTTTTAAAGTTTTGCTTGTTAGGTATTACTGCTTTTGTTTTGTAGATGATGACGATAATAATGAAGATGACGTTGAAACACAGACAGAGGAAGTCCCTACCACTAGTCAGAGTGTTGTAACCTCAGCACCTACAAATGTGTTTGGTCAGAGACCCATGCCAGGGTTACAGTCCATAGAGAGACAGACCTCTGTTACAAGGACACTCACACCATTTGTTCTTGGGGTCAGTTGTTATAATCAAATGTGAAAAGGTTTAAAATACTGTGTTTGAAATTTTCCCATTGTTTGAAAAATGAATATTTTATGCCTTGGAAATATAGTTTTTGGAGTTTATCTTTTGTCTATGTAAATCCATAGAAATTTTGGATTAATGTTTGTTTTGTCAATTACCAAAGTTTCAAAGGTAGAAATTTTTATATAATTTCCGATGTTCCGTCACAGAAATGTGCCGTAATGTACTTGATGTACATTTTACGTACAACACCTGTGCTGCAGTATCAGGGCATCAAGTCATGACATGTGCAGCCTCATTCTAACTTAAAAAACAATCAACCTATCTTTTTGTTTTTCTATATATGTACTTTTTGCAGTAGTTTTATTGTCTCATGTAGTTCTCTTCTTCAAACAGCTATAGCGTATAATTTTAGATATCATTCCCTGTATCTTTACTGAACTTTACAATTTGAAGTTCACGTGATATATATTTTCAGGGCCAGACATTTGAAGACGGAGAGGATGGTATAGTACCTAGTACCCCTACATTATATGTTCCTCACAGGGGCGATGGATATGCGGAGGTTGTGAGGTAGGAACACATATACAAAAACAGAGTTGTGTTCAGTCGTCACTGTTCCACTCGTTTAGTAACACAAATAATTTGTACAAGCCTATATCATATCTATCTTGATGGATTTTAGGGATAGCTGAAGGTTCTGGTTCACACTTATATCTTTCCAGACGTAAGAGATGTTGGCTGCGGTAAGCAGAAAATTTTCAGATCATTTCTTGCTGCATTGCAAAGCATACTTGTCTAAAATGTGGCATCATCTTTTTCACTTCAAAACAAATTTCAGGTTAAGAACGTTAAATCTGAAGAAAGGGGAGGGGTTTACTGTTTTTTGGGTTTTTTTTTACAGAATCTGTGTTTTATCATTGACTAACACTTCTGATTTCTGCCGTGACAGAAGGTTTCAAAACTTTCACCATTGTGTAACGTTTCTATCTAGCTTTGCAATCCAGCTGTTTTTGTCTTTGGCAGTTTCTTGTTTGGTCAGTTATTGTTCGCACTCTGTTCGAGTCTAGAGTTCTAAGTTCCGCTTGTTTCCTGTTCTATTTGACATTGCCTTTTCAGAGTTTCTTTAGAACACACAGTGGAACACCTTTTGCTATTGACTGCTACATTTGTTTGCCCCCTCTCCCTAAAATAGTTGATAAAGCAGCATTGATAATATACTTGTGATGTGTTGATGTAAGCTTAGTTTACTGCTTCACCACCATAGCATCACATGCTACCTATGTTTGTATGATGGCTATCACAAATGTTAAAGTATAGGTGTTAAGGTTATGGAAATAACCAGATGATAGTACCAGAGAAGAAAGCGCTTTACCATTAGTAATTATATTCATTTATTGCCAAACTTTAACTAAAGTCAACGTTGAAAATAAAAGATCTAAAGACACTAAAATTATTATAGGTTGTCATGCTACAATCAACTGTAATGATTGGATTATGACCGTCTCATTTATCAGTCTACCAGTTGGGGGACCAACTACCGTTAAGGACCAGTAGCAGATAATGCTATTATTTCATCTTCAGTATAAACCTCAATCATGTTTTTTTTTTCCTTTTGTTCGAGAAAATTGTCGAATGGGAAATATCTGAGTCCTTTTTTCTCCTACACAACAATCAGTTTATTTTTACAAGTAATACATTTATTATTGATATGAAAACCTGCTGTTTAGAGAATTGCTGCCAGTATAACATTGATAATTCTATTCATTTTATTTCTGTCATTTCAGTTCTCCACAAATTCCAAATCAAAGCTTCATCTTTGGGTCGGTTGCTGACCCCGGACTCAGTCAACCGGAACTCGCCCAACTTGCTTCTCAGGGAGGTATGTCAGATGACTAATCATTGGATAAGGACTAATGATAACAAAATATGTCTCTGCCATATTGGCCTGGTGGTCACAAGGTTTGCCTACTACTCAGTGGGTTTCAGTGCCAGACTTACGACAGTCTTTTAGTCCGCCTGATGTCCTCACTACTCAGTTGTTTTCAGTGCCAGACTTAGGACAGTCTAATAGTCCGCCTTTTGTCCTCACTACTCCGTTGTTTCCAGCGCCAGGCTTAAACCAGTCTTTTAGCCTGCCTGTTGCCCTCACTTGTCAGTAGCCTGCAGTGCCGACTTAGGACAGTCTTTTAGTCTGCCGCTTGTCCTCACTACTCAGTGGCCTTCAGTGCCAGTCTTTTAGCCCGTCTGTTGTCCTCACTACTCAGGAGGCCTTCAGTGCCAGGCTTACGACAGTCTTTTTGCCTGCCTGTTGCCCTCACTTGTCAGTAGCCTGCAGTGCCGACTTAGGACAGTCTTTTCGTCCGCCGGTTGTCCTCACAACTCATTGGTTTTCAGTGCCCGACTTAGGACAGTCTTTTAGTCCGCATGTTGTCCTCACTACTCAGTGGCCTTCAGTGCCAGGCTTAGGCCAGTCTTTTTGCCCATCTGTTGACCTCACTACTCAGTGGCCTTCAGTGCCAGTCTTTTAGCCCGTCTGTTGTCCTCACTACTCAGGAGGCCTTCAGTGCCAGGCTCAGGCCAGTCTTTTTGCCCATCTGTTGACCTCACTACTCAGTGGCCTTCAGTGCCAGGCTTAGGCCAGTCTTTTTGCCCATCTGTTGACCTCACTACTCAGTGGCCTTCAGTGCTAGTCTTTTAGCCCGTCTGTTGTCCTCACTACTCAGGAGGCCTTCAGTGCCAGGCTTAAGCCAGTCATTAAGCCCATCTGTTGTCCTCACTACTCAGGAGGCCTTCAGTGCCAGTCTTTTAGTCTGCCTGTTGTCCTCACTACTCAGGAGGCCTTCAGTGCCAGGCTTAGGCCAGTCTTTTAGCCCATCAGTTGTCCTCACTACTTAGTGGCCTTCAGTGCCAGGCTTAGGCCAGTCTTTTGGCCCATCAGTGTTCTTACTACTCAGGAGGCCTTCAGTGCCAGGCTTAGGCCAGTATTTATGCCCACCTGTTGTCTTCACTACTCAGTGGCCTTCAATGCCAGTCTTTTGGCCCATCAGTTGTCCTTACTACTCAGGAGGCCTTCAGTGCCAGGTTTAGGCCAGTCTTTTAATCCATCTGTTGTCCATTATACTTTGGCATTTTGTTTTCTTTTTCTGCACCTGTCTTGTAATACTTCCTCATATCTTGGGTCAGAAGTTATATCTATATAGGTGTTTTTGCTTTTCCTAAAAATATTAAAGTTTGTAATATATAGCAATATGCTTTATCTGGTTAAGTGTTTACTATACTTTTAATTTGATTTTAATTTTATGTTGTCATTTACCCTTGCCACACCATTTTCGCGAGCCCTTATCTGGAAATAAGGAAAATGAATCAAAATATAACTTATGAAGGTGTTGTCACACTGGTTGCTGAAGGAAAGACCAATTTCAGTAAAATGTCTAAAGGCAAAGATCATTTGTAAAATGGTACCTAGACTTAACAGCCAGTGATGATATAAATTTTACTTTTAATCAAAAGCTTTGTAACACTACACATGAACTGCTTAGGAATCACATTGATTTAAACTATTAACCTTTATCTTATCTTGTATTCACATTCATGGTGACCTGTTGCATATCAATTCAATGTTTCTATATGGAATAGACCTGTAAGAAACTTCAGTCATTTACACAGGTACAGATGTATATTTGTTTATTTCTACAAAGCTCTGGGAATGGATGACACCAGAATGGATTTGTCACAGTTTGACGAAGGTGGTACTGGGCGCAGTGTTCCAAGCACCCCCCTCCGCACAAGTGCACCAGTGTCCCTGATTACTGAGGCAGCGGTTGCCTCCGCATTGATAAGTCAGTCCTCAAGTACAGTATCTGTTGACAGCAGTTTATCACAAGCTGACACCCAAACAGAGGCTCTGACTGCCGAGGTGGTGACGGAGACACAGGAGGCATTGTAAGTCACCACAAAGAAAAACACTGTTACTAATTACAGTCAACTCCGCATATAACAAGATCTATTACCGGTGCACTTTCCATGCATTAATTGTGAATACGAATAACGAAGATCGGCTATAACGAGGCAAATAACTTGCCCCCTTCAACCTCATTATATATGGAGTTGACTATAGTTTATTTTCATGTTCTATTTTTTTTTTAATATCTTTGTTGTATAAAAACCTTGTTTACCATGTATTAGATTTCATAGAGTACATGTGTATTTCTGTTTTCAGTAGGCCTACAGATACTACGATTATAGAAATGAACAGGCAATATAGTGGTTTATTTGTTTGCTGTTGAATATTACAAGCTTCAGTTCTGAAAAATAAAAAAATCATCCATATATACAGATTTTGTGTGGCATGTTGACAAAGTTAAAGAAATTCCAAGAAACATAATTTCAATCACAGTCTAAACTAAACTGTCTTAGCGACCCACTGAATTAAATGTCTTGCGTGACCACCAAAATGGGAGTTTTCTAATACAAATCTTCTGAATTCGGAGACAGCCTTTTACACGAGACCCTTTTATACCTTCCCTTTTAAAATCTCTTAAAATAAGTTAGACTTTAAATAGAAGCAAAATCTGAATATGTCAAATGTCTCAATGAATACCATAGCATACTTGGTAGGAAGGATGTTTGTGATTAATTGACTTTGTCAATCATCATTGAAACCATCTAGATTATTATCATATGATAATCTGCTTCCTCTTTATTCCTCTCGAATACAAAAGCTAACCTAGTGGTAGATTTATATTCCTAGACTGGATTTTTCTTTAAATTGACTTGTAAACTGTTGATTTCTCAGTTGTTAGATATCTTATTTTTACATGAACACTGCCTATTGCAGGGTGCAGCATGATGTCATGTATATAATTATTCTTTGAATGTTTCTACCTTGGATTCTAATGCCTCAATGCTGAGATCATACAGGGTACTGAGAGAAGAATAAAACATAAAGGAGACTGAACTTGTCAGAAATTCAGATTTATCATCAAGTCTCACTGCTACTAGTTTACATGACATCAGTTCCAGTTATAGTATTTCTCATGTGAGAAACAAGCTAAATCCTAAATCTTTGTATACAATTACAGAATCTCTTGAGACATTTGACCATTTCAATTGCACTCTTATCAGCAAGATCCTCCGAGATCTATATGATTTGAATCAAAAGCAAATAAGTGTTGCTTAGGGCAGCTCTGATTAGTCTCTTCATGTTTTTAGGTCACCAGCGCAAACTGAGACAGAATCTTTGTTAACTCTAACAGAGGACTTGGAAGAAGAGACGGGAGAGACGCAAACAACGGTAGCACCAACAACTACAGCTTCAGGTAAAAGACAAATTTTAATTCACATCACAAATTACAGTCAGCGCCGCATATAACGAGATCGCATGTAACAAGGTACGGGTTGTTACGAGGAGATTTTTATTCCCCGTGCACTTCCCATGCATTACTTTGTGAATACGAATAACAAAGATTGGCTATTACGAGGCAAATATCTTCTTCCCTTCAACCTCGTTACACGTGGTGTTGATTGTAGTGAGAAATTGAAATTGCTCCATGATAGACTGCTCGTCTATGATTGATGAGGTCCATGGTTTGAGTATCGGTGGGTTGGGTCCTGGCTTTTTCTATCCTTTGGATGAGACCGCAGGAATTGAAGCCCTGTGCCACCATAGGTATCTGCACGTTAGAGATTCCTCACAGGTCAATGGCACTAAGTGCTGAGCATATCACAAAATTTGAAGCCCTTTATCTTTTTTCGTATTAAATATACATGTACATTAACGCTATCAACACCACAAACCCCAAATTGACTTGTCTAAGACAATAGAAAAGAGCATACCATTCTGATACTTGGGGTTTGGAAGGATTGATGATATTATACATAACTGAAGGATGCTGGAATAGAATGATAACCAACAATAACTGCAATACAGCTAGGGATTTGACATGTACAGGACTTATTTAAGGATATATTTGTGCTGTATAGTAGGGATAGATATATACATGACTATTAATAGGGTATAGTGTATTGTATAACACAAATCAGCTCTCTGTTTTCTCCCACAGAGGATAAATCTGTGCCAGTTGTAGAAGTGAAGGAAGGAGAGGAAAAGGAGAGTGGAGAAGGAGTCCGTGAAGACGAGCCTACGACCTCACAGCAGCAGGAGAAATCAGAGTCAGCAGGTAAGCACAGAAGTAACTTGTACTGGTTCTGAACCATACTTGTGGTTGACAATTTAACACAAGCCAAACAGTTTGATTAATTATCCAGTTTACACTACCTGGCTTGATATTACCAAATAATGATAATGAAAAAAATGAAATAGAACTAATCAAGGAAAGTGACTACAAACAATGATCTGTACCTAGTACAAATTATTCCAGAATATATGTTATTATTATACCTTCTGTTAGAATCCCGCAATTTGATTGGTTGAGAGCCATGCAACAACTTTGAATGTCACCGCTCCTTCTACAAAGATGAAGAGGCCAGGGTGATATTCCAAAAATTATCACATGTGCAGACGTTCAAGTGTGCATATCATACGTCATCAGACTTGTGGCAATTACGTAGTACGTCAACATGCTCGTGTATATATGTATAAAACTATGTTTGTTCCAGATGAATGTCTATTAAATAATAGTGTAATTATAAATGACATAATGGAAAACAAGATTACAAATATGACAGTCGGTATAATAAAATAAATATTACATTCATAAGAGCAACAATACTTCCTCGGGGTGAAAATATGCAATATCACCCTCTCATGAATGTAATATTTATATAATGTTCTGCATCGATGAAAATTTCGGGACATAGAATCATGTCCATCTGGCTGTGTCTGTCCATCTATCTGCCTTTTAAATTACTTGGTAGTCACAAAAACTGTTTAGGTTTGATACTTCAGATGTAGATTCTTTGTGACCAGAACGTTTAATTGATATCGCAACTTTGGATTTTATTATCGTGAACTTGGTGTTTGGTCTAATTATTGGAAGAGTTAGCCAAATCTTTTTGTTTTGTTTTGAGTGCCATAGCCATAGACCACAACATGCTAAATTAGCAACTGAGCTGATGCTAGGCTCTTCTTCATGAGCCTTCAATATTGATACAGTGTATTTTCTATTTTTTCTTCAGAAAAACCCAAAATCCAACCTATAGTATGGGAAGGATCCCCCACACCCAGTCAGCAACCTCCGCAAATGCAGCCCAGTAGGGGGCGACAGATACCTCCCAGAGGTACCACAGGGGGTATGCAAAGAGGTGGAATTCAACAACAGAGAGGTATCCGAGGGGGAATGTATCAGAGAATGAGGAGTCCGATCATCAGAGGTAGATCTATGAGAGGCAACAGAGGACGTTTCTACTAAATTATCACACATCAGTGTTGGGAAAAACATTTCAATAAACATGGATGGAAATTATACTTAAAAGAGAAAATGATTATGTTGTGTCCTGTGAAGTTTCTTGGCATTTCAAATAAATGGAGTATGTTAGTGTATAGAGTGTATGGTATCATGTTTACAAGTTAAAAAATGGTTACTTAAGCTATATGTGCTGTTTTTCTACATTATCATTGACACCATAATTCATCATGGCAAATATGAGTTAAAGTTTTGTTTTTATCATAACAATTGTGAAACTGATTTGTCAGTGTAGTCAGTCAGCTAATGTGCTTATCACTCCGAGTCATTACATTGAATTAGAATGAGCCAAACTCCTATAAATAATATAGGTATTCATGTCTATCTCATTAAGTTGTTTATTTGTTGATTTTGTATTTTAATGGCATACTTTAATGCATACCATAATTAGATCAATGGCCAGCCTACAAGGTAATTAATCCAGTGAAGTTTGTTAAGTGTGGTTTATTTTGTTAAGATACATGTAATTGATATCATAC
This sequence comes from Pinna nobilis, assembly GCA_016161895.1. Lineage (NCBI taxonomy): Eukaryota > Metazoa > Mollusca > Bivalvia > Pterioida > Pinnidae > Pinna > Pinna nobilis. The sequence goes on along the minus strand of JACSZP010015965.1, from coordinate 26,356 downwards.
TGTTTGTTCTCTTACTATTTGCTACATTGATCAGTATTTATTTGTTTCATTGGAACTAGGGAAGAGCCAAACCATTGAGCTTCGGTGACAGGAAATTCCTAAGAACCCCAAGGCTGTATGCATTTGCAGTTGCCTATGACCTTACAATTTAGGTTCAGTTATTTGAGTGCCCTCCATTTCAAATTTACATGTATTTCTTGATTCTCAGTTTAACCCTTTCAACCCCAAGTATCAAAATAGTATGTTCTTTTCTATAGTCTTAGACCAGTCCATTATGGTCTATGGTGTTGTAAGGGTTAAGGAAATTGCTGAATAGAAATATCTTAGATCTGTTTGAGTGGGATCTGAGAAGGGAAGACTGTATACAATTGCTGTACATGTAATAATTTTATGAAACAGTCATCTGTAAATCTTTAACATAATTCTGCAGTTTTTAAGCTTTCTAATGAGTACACAGTCAAAGAATATATAATGTCCGCTTAGATAGAGTTAAGCAGTACCAATAATATTAGTTGAACAATCCATCAAAGATGTTCATCTTCCAAAACACTGTTCATTTCTGTTATTGTTTTTTTTTTTCAATCTGCTCTCTTAAAGCTGTAGACATCACAAGACTGTTTTACCTTTCATTGATAAAATCAAGTAAGTTTTTACTTTGATAGTGGAAAACATTCTACCAAGATGAGAGCAAATTTCATTGCCCTTTGACATCTGGCAGGCACTATCAGAGTCAGGTACCATATTCACAAAGAAAGTTGAGTCTAAGACAAAAGTTTACTATGTAATGTTTCCGTAATGAAAACTGCACTCCAGTCCAAGATTCAGACTACAAACCCATTGTGAGTAGAATACCCAGCCCCCACTTTTAACTCTCTTACTTGTTCAAGATAAAGTTTCATAAGTGTATCATGAACCTTAGGGGAATTGCATCGTATGCTTGATTTCTTTAGGATGTTTGCTGATCACTAGATGTTAAAAGGACTACATCGTGCACACAATGTGCTACAACTGTTGTATTATATATGTATAATGCCATAATAAATATGGTCATACTAGCATGTTGTTATTGTTTTTTTTTCTAGTCAGTCTCTCAATGGAAAGAGGTTTAGTGTGATAATTTATGTGTGTGAACATGGGTGGTCAGACCAGATATTTTTTTTTCATTCATTGTGCAACGGTCTTGGCAAAGGAAGTCTAGGGCGAGTCAGTTAAACTTAAGAATTTACTTAAGTATGAAATTTTTGTTAATTCAAGCTTCTTAGCCAATCAGACTTAGGATAAGCTATAGTTGAGAAAATTCTCAGACTTGAGTGAATTAGTTTTATGGTGCCTGAGAATTTACTCAATTCAAGCCTATAATGAATTTATGATTTGCAGAGAAATTGGAGCTTAGGAAGATATCAGACTTACATAAATCCTAAGTTTCTACCACTCAGCTATTAGATCAAGTTGTCAATATTGGTTTCCTGTCCTGTACATGGGACTTTTTGTCTATTTCTTGTGCCAGGATACAATTGTTTGCATTGGTTTGGTGTCATTTTGATGCAAACAGACCTTAACAGAAGTATTTAGAATTCATGTTGGGCCAACAATCAGATTTGGCAGTTTGCCAGAACAATTGATTCTAAAACTTAAATTCATTTACAAAGAGAGAAATGTGGGAAATCAGAGAATGATTTGCTTGTTGTTTAGTGTCTAAAATAAATTCTCTATTACGTTATTTTTGCTGTGTCGATACATATAATCTTATTCCATTTCATAATTACAAGATGATATACTAGTATTACTTCTATGATACTGGCATCTCTATCTAAACATGAAAATAAAATCTTTGAATGAAAATCAACCGGTCTGTAAAGTATAATTTGCAGATTATGTATTTTGCATAGAAAATAGTAAAAACATCGTACTTTGCACAAGCAGCTTGAAATAACTTGTCTGTAACTGTAATAGGAATTGTTTTTTTTTCTGTGTATATATCGCAGGCTTATAGATAACTCCTGTTGAAAGTAAAACAAGATGACAGAAAATCTTCTGCTGGGAAATGTTTCAGTGCTTGGATACAGAATGAGATTTCTTCAGTGTATTTACCCAAGATTCCTTAATCAACATCCTGGTTTTCAATAGCCCTTTAAGGGGTACATAAGCGCATGTAGGAATAGTTAACTCCCGACTTGTAAGTTCTTTGTATGACGTTGGCCCACCACCAAAATATTATTTACAGTGGTGACTTACATCTCTTATTATACCTCATTGATAAAATACAGTTACGGGTTGGTTGAGAGGGTCCATGTGTCGGGTAGACAAAACTTCATGCCAACCCTTGCAGGTTATTCAAACAAAATGAAGAGTATTCTTTACGGATTTTTTATTTCTAAAAAAATGAATCATTTATCTCCAAGGGTGGATTTGTTTACACAAGGCAAGTAATATTTCCCATCACACAAAATAAATATCAAAACTTATAGGCCATTGGATAGTGACCTACCAAAGTGACCAGGGTTTCTCTTCCATTGCTTAGAAGTGGACTCCACCATAGGACTGAAAGGTGGACTTCCTAGGTGTGACATAAAACATTAGAAAAAAAATCTCCCAAAAGAAAAAAATATATATAGATGCAAAAATAAAAGATAATCATAATTCATAAGATACTAACTGAAAAACCAAATGAAAAAATACAGCAAAGAGTTTTATCAACATTTATTTAGTGTTATGTACATCAGATTGCAACTGACTGTATGTAGAAGATCTACATATGTATATTTGGACGATGAATATTAAGCAACATGACAGAGAACACAGTTCAAACCATATCTATGTATATATATATATTTATCTAGCAAAGTTCAGGTCAATCCTGTTTGTCAAATTCTGACAATTTCTCTATATTCATATCTGCAAATAGACACAGAAGCCTAAATTCTACAAAAGGCGACTCTGTGGGAGTGAATTATAGAAGTAATGCTGCAGACTTAAGCATTATGAAATACACACGTGGGGAAAGTTTACATGTATGACAGGAAAAGGTGCACATTTATAAAAAAAGCCTTTATGTATAGAAACAATAACATCCAGTCCAGGAAGAGTACAGACAACTTTATTTTTCCAAAACCCATGTGAATATGTTTTCTCCATTCACTATTATAAATAACAAAGGCATATGTATCTTCCCAAACAATAATAAATTCTCCCCATCTTATCAGCATTCCAGTCGATCTCGCTTACAAACCTTGTTATCACAGCTTTCAAACTTCACATAAAAATACTGATAGTTCAAGTTTAGATAAAAGTCTATTCACATTATTTTCATTGTTTTATTATGTCCATGCTTGTTGTTCATGCTAAGATTTGAGATCGCTCTCTCTGAATTCCAGTTAATGAAAGATTCCTGTCAAGTGTTGTTTGGGGGCGGATCTGAAGTTTCTTCCTAACATCCATGCATTTATTGTCCAAGTTTAATGAATTGGTCTTTTGAGCAAGATCATCCTTGATTCTGTGTAGATTCTTTTCTAGTCCATCCAGAGCATGTCTGAAATGACAGATTCAGAATATAGATAAATATTTACTTCTAATTTAAATTTTCTTTTGTAAATTTATGAGAAGGATAAATTTTGAGTTGGTTATGCCTCAATCTTTGTATGGCATACACCTAATACATGCAAAAGAACAGCATCTATAACATATCTTCCTACAGAAGCTTAACTTAAGAATAAGCACAATAACTAAGTAACTAGCTATTACCTTTGATTATAGGAGCAGATTCACATTAAGTCCATGTATATATCATTTTTCCTGACTGGTGATGTAGCACTAGTAGCCAAACAGCTGAGAATCTAATTTATTTATTATTACAGTGCTCCAGATAGGATGTGTCCCTGCTTATGTTACCCCTTTAACTTGACAAAATGTGATGCTGATACTACTATATGTGTGTACATGTTACACACTGACTTTTCCCTTTACCCTTCAAATTTAGATTACATGCAAACCTAATTCAGACTTCTATAGGTAATGAAAAAATAAAAATTCAGGCTCTGATAAAAATAAATAGATTTAAACAAAGATATAACATCGTTCTTTACAGTAAATTTGGCCAATGACTTCATCAAAAGTAACCATCTAACTGCCCCTTATCCTTCAAATCGATAGATGAAAACTGAATAATGGATACAAGTGTCACCCATCAGGAATAGTGATCAACAAAATGATTACTCACTGTGCTTGCTTAAGTTTTTCCTCAAGACTTCTCTTTGTGGCCTCCAGTTGTTTGACTTCATCTGTTAGGCCATACTGGGGAGCATCTCTGCAAAGTTCAACATTTGGTCTGTAAGTTCTGTTCTCAAGACGGGTCTGAGCCAGTTTCATTGGTGCATTCTTGGCCCTGATTTTCTCCTCCAAACCACGGATGTCATTTTCAAGCTCTTCAATTTCTTCCTCTGTCTGTTATAATACAAGTACATGTGTATTACTAAGTATGTTCACAGTGGCAAATTGCATAAGATCACAATATTTCTCAGACATAGCCAGTATGAATCTATTTACCAGGAAACTTCAATTCAACACAGAACATAGTACTGAAGTATTTTACTGCTTAAAGCTTTGCTTCATAATCATCGAGTCAGACAGGTATTGGTGCCAACAAAGTGTGGAAACCTGGGGTTACAATATACCTTGGTAAAGACCACTGCCATTCTATAAGTAAACTGGTGAATTTCCTTACTCAGAACTGACACAAATTACCAGGTCTGAAGCAGAGATAAGGGAGCATCCTAATTTTAAACAGAAATTCTTTTACCAATCACCAAAAGAAGCACCTGCATAAAATCCTTTGATTTTTTAAACAAAATCTTAGCAAAGGAAGAAAATTTAATTTTGGAATTTAGTCATACAAGTTTGATTTTTAACACCATTATTACAGATAAATAAGGTACCAAAAATTATGGTAGGAAGGGTGGATGTGATGGATGATAATTATACGTAAGTTAAATTTAAAGATTCTCAGATCTCGGAGTCAAATGTAGATTACTTAATATCATACTTACATTTTTCTTCTGCCATTCAAGCTCATCCTTAGCTCTCTCAAACTCATGAATTCTCTTTCTGTAAGCATATTCAGTGGCTATTCTTTGGGCCTCCAGGTCATTATCACACTGTTGTAGAGTGTGATGGATTGCCTCCCTTAGTCTGGTTGAAGCCTTCATCTCAGCTTCTGCACGTTCCTTATTGTATCGACTGAAATCCTCCCACTGCTGTGGTGTAGTACTCCTTTATATAAAAAGAATCTGGGTCAATATCATTTTGATTTTAAATCAGTCTCCTAGTTGCTAAATGTGTAAGGAGTTGCTTTCCATTTCTTTCTATATTCCGATGTAATTGAGATGTAACTGTAATAGTAATGTAATTGTGTGGCCATACACAAGCTATTGTGGTAACTAAAAACTTAATTTATGAGCTTAAATCTCGATATAAGAGGAAAATTTTGCAGTGAGTGATATTCTTATAATAGATAAAAATTATTTTAGAACTGTTTTGGTCATATATATATATATATATATATATATATATATAAATATATAAATCTGTCACTGTTCAATGGCCAGGGATAGGAACCGAGTACATATAGGCAAAATTTGTCCCCATTCACTGGCACATGGTGACTTTTGATTGGGATTTTAAACAACAATACAACTGATTTTTCAATTATAACATGAAGTGGCTTACCCTTTTGGTACTCTTAGAGAATCTGGTTTGAAGCTTATGTTTGGTGATCTGTCTGTCAAATTATACTGATCAACATCAATTCCAAGAGCAATGTTCTTGTCTTGAAGATCTGCCTGTAGCTCTTGGCGAGCCTCTTGAAGAAGGCAAAGTGTTTCAAAAGCATCTCTTATCTTCTGTTGCAATGCTTTCTTAATTCCTTCAATGACCTCAACTTCCTGCAAACAATTTAAGATTTTGTTTTATTAATATCATTTAAAAACTGTCAGTTTTTTCTATTTCACATCCATAAGAAGTTTAACTGTTAAACCAAAACCAAAAAAAAAAATCAATCAACCCAAACTGGTACTTATTCATTTTTCAACACTCTATTTTCAAAAATTTTCGGCCCCTTGGCCTTTATCAAGTGGTCGACGACAGTGTTAGTAACCTTTACATAATGTGCTTATCTTTACATCCGTACATATACATATATGATGGTATATGTACGGATGTAAAGATAAGCACATTATGTAAAGGTTAC
>JACSZP010015965.1:667-20079 GCA_016161895.1 Pinna nobilis | reverse complement strand
TTCTACAAGGAAACTTCCCTCTGGAGGACATTGGATTATATTTATATTCATTTTTCAATACATTTCATCTCCTCTTTGTAATTAAAATGATAATACAAGGACAAAGAGCATACTACTTTGTATGCAAAAAACAAAATAAAGTCACCCAAATATATCAAAACTGAAAACTGAAATTTTCTTTCAAACAAACAAGGGTTTTAAAATAACTGGGTTTAATGTAGGAGGGAAAATAAAACCATTTCAATTGATTAGTGGGTTCAGTATATTGGGTTCAATGTATGTAGGTTCTACTGTATTAGGGTGTATTTGATCAACTAAGGTACTTCAGTTTTATAATTACCTTATGTAACTGATTTTCTGCCTCATCTTGCACCACATCTATACCTTGTCTTCCCTCCCTGAGAGTAAGGCATTCAATAGATACATCTAATGGAAGATTTTTAGCTTCCAAGGCCTGCTCTGTCAGCTCTTTGGCCTCAGATAAATCTGCAATCTCTTTGTCTGTGTCTGCTAAGGTTTTTTCTATGATTTCTTTCCACTGCCTGATATTATCAATGCGATCTGCAAGGCGGACATTATTAGAGTGCTGATCCCATTTTGTCTGATTGTCGGTCTCATTTCTCAGAAAGCGACTCTCTTGACGTACTTGATGGGATGCCTCACGTTGTCGCTCAGCATTAGTTGATATTGTGTAGCTGTTTGTGAACCAGTCTGGGGGCTGGTGTTGGACATTTGGACGTAGCGCGGTGGCCATATTCTGTTGGCAAAGGAAAACATTTGAAACAATCAAACAACAGCAAAAAATCTGTTCTAAAGTGCACAGTTTGTAATATTTACATTAATTTCAAACATAAACAACACATCAATATTGAAAAATTTGTTCCAGTGTAACAACTTTTATTTGTGAAGTACATGTAGGAGAGTACCTTGTAAACAAGCAAAACATATCAGGTAATTTTTTGTTGTTATTTATTGAGTTTTATTGTATAGATCTTCAATAAATGTGTATGCCATGACAAAAGCATCAAAGTGCACCAATCAACTGGATCAACTTGCAGAGAAATGAGAAGAGGCATAAAATAATCTGAGCAATTTAATGTCCTTGTACTGATTTAAAAATATTTTCATACAAATTACAAGTTTATTTCAAAGACAGTAGAGTTGGTCTATAACAAATAGGCTTTAAGCAAATTCTGTGCTCTTACAACAGGAAAAAAGATCCCCTACAAAAACTAGGCATATATCTATGTAGCAAATTCAGATGTTAAAAGAGACAAGTGATAGAGAAGATGAAATTGTCCACATGGTCTTTTTGTGTTTTTTTCATCATGTTCATATGATGTAATTTTTGACCTGATAAACAGTGACAATGTACTGCACTGAAAATCCTTTAAGCCAAATAATTCATTAACCATTCATAAAAAAAATTTGGCTCCAACTATGATAGTGAGAGAATTGATGGCTGTGAATGTGATGCATAAAATGAAAGATGCCTATGAGTATGACGAAGTCAAAGGCAAATCACCTTTGACTTTGTTATAGACCATCCCACTGTTCCGTAAAGCCTGAATCAATATCGATTTTCCACTTGATGAATTTTTCATAGCAATGGATTTAGACTTCATACTTGACATTGAATAGGCCCTTATACAAGACGAAGAAGCATCATTAATAATGTTCTAATAGGAGTCTTATTACACTTAACACAAGTAGCGTCTAAAGGTATGAAAGAAAATCCACCCACACCCTAAACTATCATTAAATTGAATCAGTTCAATGCTTGTGTGACAAAAAAAATTATTTTCAAGTTATTTTTATTTCAGTTTTACTGCTCATTAATTGTTGAAGGTTTTGCGACTGAAACAAAAGCTGATTGTTGGTAAAAAGCGGCTGCTGTAGTAGACATTTGAGGTTTGTGTCATTACTTGGCTATTGCACTTAAACAATATGCGTCGATGTCAATGTAGGCATTGTATTCTTAAAGGCCTTTTTCTACGTCCCGTCTAAATAATATTTTTCGTTTATTCTCTGCTAAAAGTCACTCAACTTTACATTGTATATGAAACAAGAGTTTCATTTGTTATAACAAATCGTTTATCTAACTAATGATTTGAAAATGATTGGAATATTTCTATACTTACTTTGAAGCTACTCCACAAATAATGATTTCTTTTGTTGACCTGGTTGCTTTCCCGTTCACATCCACTGGTTGCTACCTAAACACGACAATCGCCTATCTATGGATCAATGTTAAACTCATGCTAATTGGCGAGGCGCAAAATATTTGTCCAATCAAATAATCCGTAAGTGTAAGTAAAGACAAACACAATGTCGCTATTGACTACCCAACTAAACATTACCGCTAGGTGGAGTTCAAAACGGAAATAAAAGAAGGGAAGTAAACGAAGTAAACACTAGGCCTAGTTTAACATCCCTGTTTTTTAGTTCACCTGAGCCAAAGGCTCAAGTGAGCTATAGTCATAGCGCAGCGTCCGTTCGTCCACCCGTCCGTAAAACCTTTCACATTTTCAACTTCTTCATGGATTTTGATGAACTTGGCAGGGTTGAAGTACTAATGGTCACCTAGAAGTGTTGTTATTTTTTCAGTTTGATCCAGCCAGTAGAGGAAAAGGGGCGGGGTCAAGAAACTTCTTCAGAGGGGCTGCATAGAATGAAAAAAATGAATGCAACTGTGTGATCTTTGATTTATTTGGTGTGTTTTTTGCTGTTGTTGTTCGTAGTCTTAGGACCAATGTTATCCCAGATTGACTCTGAATTCATCAGTTTACTTTATCAAATGCATTACATGTTATTTTCAATTTATACATGCTGAAATTCAATTTTTGAAATAGGCCTTTATGATTTTTTTTCAATTTTTCAACTCCTTTTTCAAAACCACAGCAGGATTTTTTTTATGAAACTTGTCAGGGTTAAATACTATTGGTCTCTGATACAAGTTTTGTTGTTTATTTTTAGGGGGGGGGGTAGATCCACGTACAGGCCAGGGGTGAAAAAGGGATGGGGTTTAATAGATCCGGACGAATACCCTCCTTTGAGAAATTTCTCCAGAAGGAGTGTATAGAATGAGAAAGTTAATGCATCTGAATGGGTTAGGAGGATGTATAGTTACAGCTGCAACGAAGAAGGGGCAAAAAACATCAAAATACCGGTAGTAAAATATATACCCTCTTAGTTGCAGCAGAGACATATAATACAGATATATGTCTCTGGTTGCAGCTGTAACTAGGAGGATGTGTAAAGAAGAGTTGTTTTCTCTTCTTTCTTTCTTTTTTTTTTTTTTTTTTGACTTAGTCTTTTCTAACATTTTTAAACATTTTCAAGCAAATGTCTTTGATCTCTTCTAATGCTCATGGGAGCGATATATGTTCATTTGGGCCTCTTGTTTTTTATAATAAGAATGGAGTGGAAGATGACACTGGATTTGTTAATTGATGATTTTTATTTTAATTGCACTTCTCTGACTCAGTTTAACCAATAGTTCTGAATTACTAGTAAGAAATGAACTACGATTTGATGAAAAAACAACAACAAAAACAAAACAAAAACGTTCCCTCGAAAAAAAAAACAATTGCTTTGTACGTGTAGGTACATGTATAGATGTAGGCCTACACGTAAATAAAAATTTAATACATATTGATTTAAATCATGTAAACTTCCATCGAAATTCCTCTAGTGATTCTGAAGAAGCCGAACATGAGAAATAATTTACGGATGGCGGACAGTGCGCTGTGGCTAATATAGCTCAATCAAGCCTTTGGCTCGAGTGAGCTAAGAAACGGCTTTAATCAGAATTGCACGGAACCGGATCGAATCTATCGCTTTCTTTCAATTGGTCATATTACATCTAATTAAGACCATCTCTACTGTTGTCCTCAATACTTTGTAAGTGCAGAAGGGATCTTGAACTTCGGAATGTTTATAGTCATAGGCTCTGTTGCGAAAATAAATTCAATTCGTACTGCTTGTGGACAGTGAAAATCTGTAACAGAAATTGGTTTGTGCAGGTGGTAATTATATTTTTGTTGATGAAAGAAACATTGTATTAATACTGAATTTATTAACTTCGAGAAGTCTCAAGATGAATTTACGCCTCAAGTAATTTGCAGTATGTCCCCCAAACGCAGCATATCATCTTTCAGATAGCTCGGGTTTTTTTTTAATAATTTCATTTCATGCACACCACGCATGGCTGAAATCAATTTAATTACATAGAACAATTATTCAAGAACAGCAACTGTTGCACAATGCATAGGTCTATCCAGACCTACAGAATAGGAGTTTTTCTAGCGATAGGGATAGGATGGAGGTTAAATAGCCCAATCACCAAGCCGCCATATGTTTAGACGAAGAACACGTGCATCCGTAATAATCACTTTCTGATTATATATATACAATGTATATCTATTGAAAACCTAGTTGATCTCTCTCTCTCTCTCTCTCTCTCTCTCTCTCTCTCTCTCTCTCCAGTAAAATTATTGGGAAGCTACAGTCCCGGTTCTAACAGCTCTGGTAAATGCAGTCTGACCTGTTTAAAAAGACCACACAAGGAGCAAAAACGGTTACATGTGGCAGGTGGTCTCTTAATTCAGGTGATTGATATAGGAAAATGCTGTCGTTCTGCATCAACTACAATGAAAAGCAACCACAGTTATATGCTGAAACAAGACATGTTTGTGAAACACTGGTGCACCCAGGTAGCAGCTATTAAGAATACCACGAGGCCTATAGTTATGGTGCCAACAGAAAGGTCTTGTCACAAGGAATATACATGTGAAATATGAAGGCCCTATCTCTTGCCAATCAGAAATTATGACCAATGTTTCAGTTTTTCAAAAGTAAATCAAAGTCCAAGGTCAAGGTCACGAAGCCAAATTACGGTATCAACAGAGAGGTCTTGTTACAAGGAATACCCAAGTGGAAGATGAAAGCCCTACCATGGTACAATTCAGAAGTTAAGGTTAATGTTGAAAATTTTCTAAGGTGGGTCAAGGTCGAAGGTCACGAGGTCAAGTTAATGGTGTCAATAGAAAGGTCTTGTCAAAAGGAACACCCACGTGAAAGATGAAAGCTCTATCACTAACGATACAACTCAGAAGTTATGGTCAATGTTTTGAAGTTTTTGAGGACAAACAAACAGACCGAAAACTATATGCCCCGGAAACGTTGTTAAACGTGATAAAGCACAGGTTATCTAATTTGTCTTTAGCGCTAGTTAATAGTATTTAAAAGAAACAACTTATACTTTGACTTAAAGCCCGCTTACAAACGCTTCCACCGAAGCACAGGACTCAAATGCCTTTGATTTAAAGTATGGGTGACACAACAAGTGTTGTGCATGGAGTAGGAGATGCTTACCCTTCGAGTACACCTGACCTCAACCCCAGTTTTAGTGGGTTTGAGATACTTTATTTCTATAGTTTTAAGTGTTCTTGTGCAGACTTTTACTATTTGTTTATGTTGTCTCTTTGTTTTGGCTATGGTGGTGTCTGACATTAAAATACAACCAAATTTAAAGCTGTAGTTCAAAAACTGTAGGGCATGAGGTCAGACTCCACTAAATGGTTTTCCATAGGCGACAATGTTAACGTTTCGTCAAATATTATATGTTTCTGGCGTTTCAACGTATAAAGACTATATACCAATTTGCAGGCCGTCCCTTCCTCAATCCTCGAATAAACTCAAAACCAAACTGTTCAGAAAATTTTGACACTGGCTTACAAGGGGAAAAAAATTCAGTTTTTCAACAATCTAGTCATTCTATATATTTTTCAATACTTTACTGTCCACTTTATAATATTCAATTGAAAGGAAAAGCATTATACACCAATCAGCCAACATTAAAATAGCAGCTCCCCTCTCCCTATACCTTCTTAACCAACCAAATTGCGCCTTATTTAGTGGAGTCTGACCATAATTTGACAAACTACTGTAGATTCCTAAATAAAAGCGAGGACTGATATTCACGTAATTTCGCAAACGGAAGCCCGCAAGATTTTAAATCCTCGCCTTTATTTGATCTGGCAGTTTTTTCCTCCATGGAATAACAATTCACGAATCTTATATCTAAGATCATGAATTAATCAGCTAAGAATTTTATAGTTAGATGAGGTTTTGTTTCGGTCTTTGGGTGACTGGCAGGAGCGCGGATCCAGCTTTTTACATCGTGTGTGTGTGTGTGTGGGGGGGGGGGGTCCAAGAGGCTGGCGGTATAGGGCTACCGTAAGGCTCCCATTGGGTCCACGGCAAAGAATTGAATGGGGTCTAAAGGGGTGCAATTGGGGATCCAGCTTTTACGATCGGGGATGGGGCAAGAGGTCGGGGGCCTGGATATCTACAATTTTTTACCGGTAGTAGACAGTGGGAAATCATAACCTAAAATTTGATGTACATGTATAATGACGAAAATAACTGTGATCCTTTATTTCGTTATTATGCCGATGGTAGTTGATCAACAAACACGAACCGGAAATTTTTGGACCGTTTAGGCTTCGATTTGTCTATCTTTCTATTTATTTGTGATACATTCTAAAGTACAAAGAAAGACTCACAGCGAGCGAAGCCAGCCGAATTTCTTTTTTTTTTTATATATCAAATAAAATGATATTAAATTTATGAAATAATTTGCTTAACAAATTGGGCGAGCGACAGTTTTGACTTTGATTTGTCCATCTTTCTATTTTGTTTGTGATACAATTTGAAGTTCAAAGATTGACTGGCGACCGGAGTGAGCCGAAATTTTCAATTGTTTGTTAAAAATATATCTAATTAAATTATACGTTATTAAAGTTTTGAAAAAAAAATACTCAACAAATTCGGCGAGCGAAGCGAGGCGGAAAATTTTGGACAGTTTTAACTTTGAGTTGTTTAACTAACTATTTTATTTGTGATACAAGTTAAAGTATAAAGAAATGATTAACTGGCGAGCGAAGCGAAAATTTTTATATATATAATATGAATGAGATTTGCCAGAGGTGGGGTCCATGACCATTGGACCTCACCTCTGACAAATCTCAGGGGGGAGGGGGGGTCCGGTCTGTATCCGCGCATGCTATATGTTATAAAATGGAAAAAAAATTAGAAATCTATAAAGCCATATGAAGACAAAATATCGTTACTCGTGAAAGAGAAGTTCTTAATATGGGAATTGGAATCGTCACATTTGTCATACAGCGAGGTATGGAGTTGGCTACGGTATTTCTCAACCGCCGCTGTATCAAATAAATCTGCTGCTCTCTGTATTGTAGCTTTGATTTCAAGTTCAACAAGACACACCTGAAAGAGGTGGAAAAGACGTCACCGATGTACCTATTGATTAACTGTGTTGTTCTTTAACGTCCCACTCAAAACTCTTTCACTTATACGGAGACGTCACCGTATGCCAGTGAAGGGCGACAAAGGACTATGCTTGGCAATATGGCTGTTGAGCAGAGAGAGACGATATATATAGTTGAAACTGAACAGAAGTGAGAAATGTTTCCTTCCTTTGGAGAGCACAGACTGTGTATTTCTTCCCAGGAGCGTGAACGTATGTACACCAGAAGAGGTGCACAATGTGTATCCATTGGAGTGTCAACTATCTGAAGGAAGCCATCTCGTAAACTTTTTTTTCCAGGCATATAGGCTACCTTGATGATAATGCCTAAAAAGTTTTGGATTCCTTCCCAAATATGGGTTTCATGATTTAAAAATGAGTATTCATATATTTATTCTAATTCTTTTTTCATATAATGTAGTCTCGTATACAAGAGACAAATGTTGCATATTAGACGTGTCTGTCAAGACAAATAAAGTTTCTGGATGTAAAATCAATTTGTAGTAAGGTGAATTTGATTTTTGACTGTAGTCTGGATCTGAGATTTTCGTTTAGTTATAAAACGAAAAAATCCAGAAGTGGTCTCGGGAACCAGACTATTTTTGCTGAGAAATTAGTATAACATTCAGTGGTAGCGTATAAATATTATATAAACAATATCAAATTTATACATGAAGAAACTATTTCACAAATTTTGGATAAATTAAGTTAGGCATTTAGAGGAAGTCTTACTCCCTTTGAGAATTATGCTATGGCCATGCTCTTGTGCTGTTGCCCTCCCCCTCCCCATTGTAATTTTCGTCATAGCAATGTCAAATACTAATAAATACATTTGTATGGTGCAGCAGTTAGATAAACCAGTCCTGCAATTTTACCACAACATGGATTGCAACATGAGTCCCTCAGTTTAGAGCTTAGCTCACACATTACCACACAATATCTGTGGATGCTTATGGCTTGTGATTTGTCTTTTATGCAGATTTCCAATGGTAGATCTGTTTATATCGTGTTAACACCATAAATGCCTCCACTGACAGCAATAAAGAAGACACATTGTCTTACACATAAAAAAAATTAACTCAAAGGGCTATAACTCCAGTAATAAATCATGAATCGCCGTTCCCTTCTCACATACACATCTACATGTTGTGATCATTAATAACACAAGTACTAAGTTTCTATGAAATCCTCCAAAGGGCTTAAGGGGGGTTGAGAAGACAAAATATTTGGACAGACAGAAGGATGGACAAGTGCAACACTATATGCTTGACCCATTTTATGGCAGGGGCTTAAAGAAAAAATCTGAGGACCAAGATTTGTTTGGTATGCAAAAGATCCCTCAATGTCCAGGAAAAAACCCTTAGCATTGGTAAACATTTTTGAAGCCTGTAACAGCCTATGATGGTACAGAAATAATGTTGAAAGTGGCACAAAACACATATACAACAATGATAACGATAGTTCCATACAGCATTAAACAGTACCGTAATTGGATGTGTATTGCCCGCACTCTTTTAGCCCGAAAATTTATATCAAAGTTGGGACTGTGGATAATGCATACCAATAAGCCTCTGGGACTTTTTTTTCAGGGATGATGTCAGAATTTGGAAGGTAAAATTATGACAAGTAGGCATTTAACAAAACACATATACAACAATGATAACGATAGTTCCATACAGCATTAAACAGTAAATCATTTGCATATATGCATACACCTGAGCCTCATTGATCTGGATGCCAATAATGCAGATGTTTCACCTTCAAGGTGAAATATGTTGGGGACAAAGTTTTCAAATTGCAATATAAATCTGGATGCTTCATTTATCTGGACAATTAGCCTTGAAACAAAAGCGCCCAGACTAACTAGGCTCCACTTTGTATGTCCTCAGATTGTTGCAGGATTAAGACCTTTTGGTCTAGTCCTGTGTGAGAAGATATTTCATATATAGTTTATTCTAATGCATTGTGTTTGTTTCGCATTATTTCATTGGTCAATGAAGTTGAAAACTCGCAGGGTATTCACGATTCACTGCTAGTTTTTAAATGACGTCACATTTTGATTGTTTACATATTACTTTGACATCATTGTAATGGCCAATATGGCAATTTGGTCATTGATAAAAGTAGGATATCTATGCGTCTTAGTGCTTTCTGGCACGACACCGCTAGTAAAGAATGTAAGGAGCATTAGAATAGGGTTACCATGTGACTGTTTTACAATAAACTGACAGGGTATCTTTGAATCCCCCGTCAGAAATCTCCGCTAAAGCCTCGCGGTGGAACTTCATTTCTGACAGGGGATTCGCCGATACCCTGTCAGTTTTTGTAAAACAGTCACATGGTAACCCTTAATTCCTCCATATCAAATCTGTGTATTTCCAGCACCATCCCTATCCTAGATGGTATTCAGATTTGCAAGGAAACAAGGTCTAAGATTTACCTTGTTATATTTACAAATGCTATGATTATGTACAAATGTAGTTGTTAAAAGAACATTCATATGATAAGGAAATGTCACTGGATGGCTGCTGGTTGGTTGTGTTGTTACTGACATCATAATCAAGAATTTTTCACTTATATGGAGATGTCATCGTATGCCATTGAAGGACAACACATTTGGCCTATGCTCTGTGCTTGTGGCAATTTAGCAGGGAATGGTTCTTTAACATGCAAATGGACATGCTAACCATTGCATCATGGTGACCCCTGAATGGCTGTGAAGGGCTTCAAATCTTTTCTTCGCTCAGTACTTATAGCCAACGAGCTATTGGTGATCTTTAAAGATACCAGTAGCATTTTATCAAAGTGTTAAAATTAATACTCTTTTTAAATATAGATGCCTCACCTTTGACCTTCAATCATAAATTGAATTTTCAACTGAGCACATGCAAACAAAATATACTCCTCTTAGAGTTGGTAAAAGTTCATAAAAAAATACAGAAATGCTGATAATTTGTACCAATGTTTAATTATGACCAAGAGAACTTGAGATCAAAAAGTACAGAATATACATATATATATATATATTTACATGTATATATATTTGTGTTATATATAAGTGAAGACAAACTCTTCAGATTTCCAAAGAAAACACCAATATTAAACTTTATAATAAACAACACAAAACATGAACAAACTCTCATTTCAGTCAAACAAAATTAGAATTAATATTTCAATATTTTATACGACAAACTCCTAGAACATGATTATTGAACATATTCACATACAAAGGAATAGACAAAACTCCAGTCACTAGTATTGGACCAAGCTTGTTACATTTGTCAGGTACTGTGGAGTTGGTCTATAACAAAGTCCAAGGGGATTGACTTTTGACTTTGTTATAGGCATCCTTTGTTTAAAGCATCAGAACTCACCACATAAAAAGATAAAAAGTTATTCTTTATAGGGATTTTACTCCTCTTCGTTATAGCACTGAATTTGCTTTAAGCTGATTTGTTATAGACCAACTCTACTGTGCCTGGTTATTACAAAGTATAAGAATCTTTCTTTGATACTAGTAAGGGATAGGGAAATACTCATCAGTAAATATTGTAGGTTGGTTGTATTGTTGTTTAACGTCCCACTCAAAATCTTTTGCTGATATGGAGATGTCACTGTGTGTCGGTGAAGGGCAACAAACTTATGGCTGTAGAGCAGAGAGTTTTTTTTTAACATGCCAATACCTATTGTGACACAGACCCTCCGTTTTTACTGTCCCATCAGAAAGACAGGGACAGCCAATCACAGTGTGGCTCAGATTCAAATCCACAACCTCATGACCAGAGGGCAAACATGCTAACCGCTCAGCCATGGCAGCCCCGGTAAGTCTCATCAGAAGTGTAGAACAAGGTTCTGCTGACCCTGTATTACAAGTCTTGTCCTGGCGGAGAAATGTCCATATCCCAAAAGGGCATAAAATGAATAATTCTTTGGAGAATCAAGAATGGATATTTTAGACATAACATTTAAAGAAGACATCTTAGTATGTACATGTAGTTTCCATGTTAATGGAATTTTCAATTTCAATATACGGTATTCTTTTAATTGCTGTAGTTCACTGTCCAACTAAAAAAATATTTCACTCATCTGAATACATCAATGGATGGTGGAAATTTAAATTCTGGCCTACACTCTGCACTTGGGACATTTGAGGGGTTTTACCTATATCACATGCTTAGTTTCTTTGCTGCGAATATTTGGATGTCCTATGGGAGGTACATCAGGGTATGGTATTGTTGTTTAACGTCCCACTCAAGAATCTTTCACTCATATGGAGATGTCACCGTGTGCCGGTAAAGGGCTACAAATTTTGCCCATGCTTGGCACTGCTGGACGTAGAGCAGGGAGGGTTCTTTGACGTGCCAACACCTACTGTAACACGGGGCCTCTGTTTTGAATGTCTCATCCAAAGGACAGGGATGGCCAACCGCAGAGTGACGCTAACGAGGCTCTAACCTGGGCGGTACATCTAAATCAATCAACAATGGAATGTACAATACATCAAATTGGCCCCTTTCAAATTAAATCCTACTTTATGTGCAAAAGTGAAATTAACTGTTGAGATTACAAAATTGGCAAATCCTTAGAATCTAGCTCATCACAAATGTGATGAACCCATTAATAAGTCAAAATGAAAGTGGAGGTGGGCTAAGATAGGTTTATAAATTGTATATGTTTATAGTTAACTAATTCCTGGGGGATTATAAAACCAACTACAGCACATAGTTGGTTGCTTGTATTATTATTTAACATCCAACTCAAGAGTTTTTCACTTATATGGAGATGTCCCGTGTGCTGATGAGGGTTACAATTTTTGCCTATGCTCAACACTTATGGCTGTAGAGCAGAGAGGGTTCTTTTTCTTTAAATGCCAAAACCTAGCGTGACATAGGACCTCTGTTTTTACTGTCTCATCCATAAGACAGAGACAGCCAACTGTAGAATGACTCAGATTCGAACCAAAAACCTAAAGATCAGATGGTGAACATGCTTACCACTAGGTCATGGTAGACTGAATTGGACGAATGACATTGGAATTTAACATACATGAAATAAAGTTCAGACTCAGTCATGCATGAAAAACAAATTAAAAACATCAATATACCTATTTTACAACATGTGCAATACAAATATACATATAACTCAATTCATGAAAATAAATAACTTTCAAATAACCAACCATTTATATGAAAATGTGTTATTTACAGGAATATTACCTTCATGTTATTTTGTAATAAAACTTACTTGAAACAAGACAAATTTGTGTCTGTACTACACAAAATATGGCCTAATCTGTAGGCATATTCCCTGTATGCAGTTAGCACACAAAAAGGACTATATTAAACTACTGTTACTTTGACTATACATGTATTTGCAATAAAAAAAAAAATCCATTGAACATGCACACCTCTATCATAAGTACACCTACATGTATAAACACCTATAAAATAGCAGTATTGTACCAAAACTGAGAAGGAGATAGCCAGACAAATCAAGTCTATATATTCCGATGGACGAATGGATGGATGGGGTAAATTAACAAGCCCTCTGATTTTATTTTTATCACTAACAATAATCCATACAAATTGGTGCTTTTACATGCATACTCATGGCAATTCAATCTGACAAATGTTGTTGTTGTTATATTGTTGTTTAACATCTCACTCCAGAATTTTTGCAATATAAAGAAGCCACGGAACGTCGGTATAGGGCTACAAATTTTGACCTATGCTTGGCACTTAGGGCCATTAAGGTAAGCAGTAAGTATTCTCTAACATTCCTGCATCTAATGTGACATGAGATTTTGGTTTCCACTGTCTTACAGTACTCAAAATTAGCAGTGGTCCGCTGGGCTGTGGCCAGTAAATATTCCATTGGGCCAATTAGTTTCTCATCTGAACTGGTCCTGTTGTCCAGTTGAAATTCCGAAAAGAAAATGCTTATCTGCATGCTTATATTACGTCTATTTACCAGTTAATGTACCAACACATCATCTATTCCATTTTCATAACATTTCAACAACAAAAAATAGTGAGGACAAAGGCTTGTTAAAGTTCTTTTCAATGTTTTTTTTTCTGTTTTCTTCATGTGGGCCAGGAGATTTTTGGTGGAGCCAGCAGATTTTTTAAGCTACTGGCCCTTGGGCCACCAAGGGCCAGTATGGCTAATTCCAAGCCCTGTCTTATATGTAGGACATGAAAAGCAAGCCACACCCCTTGAGTAGATTTGAACTCCTCATGACACAATTAAAAGGTGAACATGTTACCTAAATCTCACAAATTAATGTTCAAATATCAATTCATGAAAATTAAGTTCTGCAAATAATTTTCAGATTAACAGTATATACATCACATTTACATTATTAACATAACCCTTTCAACCCCAAGTATCAGAATGGTATGCACTTCTCTATTGTTTTAGACCAGTCCATTTCAGTCTGTGGTGTTGAAAGGGTTAATAAGAGTAGGTACAAATGGACAGATACAACTTACATGTGTACAGATTATCCCACAACAAATATAAATACACAATAGACAAACTGTTTAAAACATACACTTGGAAAGTATGTCCCCCAAATCTACAATTACAGATGCATAAAATCCGGTAGAATGTGAGTTATAATAATTCTATCAGTGATATGATATTTGCTACGGTTTTGTTCACTGTTTGAATTTTTATTTTTTTTTTTGAATTTGGATTAAAAGGAACCAATCATCTCTCAGAAATTCTTGTCTTCTGTTCAGCTACAGAAGTTGTATAATGTTAAAAGTATAGACAGGGGTCGCTGTGGCCAGGTATTTAAGAGTGTCATCCTGTAAAACATTTAGTAGTTGTTGTTGTTATGTCGTCCTACTTAAGAATCTTTCATTTATGTGGAGGCATCAGCTGCAAAAGGCTATAGATTTGGCAGAAGCTCATTTAGAAGTGCCAACACTAACCACAACACTGGAATCCCCTCCTTTTTTACTGTCTCCATACAAAAACCAGGAAAGGCCATCCACTTCATCCAAGCTGATTAACTCAACGACCTCATGATCAAAAGGGGGCTTCCGTGGCCGAGTGGTTAGCATATTCGACTGCGAATCAAAGGTCCGAGTTTGAGCCGCATAGCGCCACTCCGCGGTTGGCGCTCCCTGTCTTTCGGATGAGACAGTAAAAACCGAGGTCCTGTGTCACAGTAGGTGTTGGCACGTTAAAGAACACTCCCTGCTCTACGACCAGCAGTGCTGAGCATAAGCAAATTTGTAGCCCTTCACCGGCACACGGTGACGTCTCCATATGAGTGNNTAAAACATTTAGTCTGCCATCCCTAGTTAGCGCAGGTTAAGGTCTGGCCAGAATTTCAGATGTCTTACCCACATTACTTGTTACAGGCTATCTCAACTATAGTACCCTCATTTAACTAACACATATTACCTAAGGTCTAATACATCGGTTTTATAGCATCAGTTCAACAACTACTCCTTTGGTTAAAGAATGTCAACGGGTTATAAAGTAAGACATATTGAGAAAATATAATAACAAGTATGTTACACAGTGTGAGCAAAGAAATAATGTATCACAGTAATCAACCTCGTACATTCAAACATGAATCATTACTATTTACAGTTATCTCCCCTTATCAAAATTGATTGCTCTCCAGGGAAATAAACCAGTTCAAAGCATTACAGTGTACAATGTATATCATATGATGATGGAGTTATCCAATATCACAAATACAATGTACAGCAAAAATTTGTTGTGCATATCACCATGTAAACAATGAGAACACTGTGAGAAATTAATAAAACCCGCAAAAATTGGAAAATAAAAATCTTGATGCAATTAATGAAATTAATATCATCAAATGGTAAACATCAGTGATGTCAACACAAAAAAAGACTGATGACCTTAGCAACCACTAAAATATGGACAGAGTGATCTTGATGTAAAACCTGGCGATATATGCATCATATAGAAACAAAAGGCAACACAAGTACAGGGCACAATTAGCCAAGCTCACACAAAAAACATGACAAAAAGACATGAATTTTTCAACCACACAGAAATCATTTAAAGTTACAGCAGAGTCGGTCTATAACGAATCGGCTTAAAGCGAATTCAGTGCTATTGCGAAGAGGAATAATATCCCAGAAAAGATGACTATTTATTTATTAATGTAGTACATTCCAATGCTTAAAACGAAGGATGCCTATAATGAAGTCAAAAGACGATCTCCTTTGACTTCATTATCGACCAACTCCACTGTATATATATCATAATTGTGATACCATGCCATATAACTAACAAAGAAGAAAACAGGGTGATTGTTCAGAAGAAAGTATGACTAGTTAATCTAATAGCAAGTTACACATAATTATAAGCTTCAAGCAGAAATTTATAATTTGTAAATGAAATATTTACAGTCTAACATGTCTAAGTGACCTACTCTTTTAGACCCCTCTTGTTCATACTACATTGAACCCTCAGAATGCACTTTTCAAAAAATAAATTTACCTGATTTAAACAACTTTTTTGCTGATCACAACTAACAGCAAATCATTCGTACTTCAGATACTTTAATATGTCCTTTGTTTAATTACTTTGATACGAACCCTTTTCCAAATGATACTCATCCAGAGTGACGTTGAATGCATACAGACAACAAATCGGTGACAACAAAGAGGCAATTTCCAAAAATAGATAAAGTGGAGTTGGTCTATAACATATCGGCTTAAAGCTAATTCATTGTTATAACAAACAGGAATAAAATCCCCGATAAGAATTACTATTCATCTATATACATATTCACATATTTCTAGTACAGTCGAATCTTGAAAACTCGAAAGTCGTTCTCTCGAAGTAAAGCTACAGTCCCGATTTTTTTCCTTTATAAATCAAGCAAATTTAGCCTCCATTTTACAAAATTTGATGTCAAAATTTTATATCACTCAAATAAATTTCACAGTCCAAAGCTTGAAATACCTATGAAATATCATCTTAATCTTTTGGCAGATATTGTAATTACTGCAAATTCATTTAGTAATCAGATGACAATAGTGTTGCATTATTTCACAATATTTACCGAAATGATGAGTGATGGGAATAGTGTCCGGGAAAGGGAGTGAATATGAGGATTTTGGTCGACGGAATAGCTTTCAGCTGGAGAGATATTGTATATTTTGAAAACACGTAGTCTCAAAAAACTCGAAATTTATCAGCAGTCCCGAACACTTCAAGTTTTTCAAATTCAACTGTATACCGGTATTCCATTGAATGGTCACTTAAACAGGCTAGACTACACATTCTCGTCTTTCCAAGAATCAATCATAAAAAACATAAGATTAAAGCAATAGAAAAAAAGTAACATGGAAAACACATGAAACACTTCAAGGAATGTGTAGAAAGTGACATGAAGACCGTCCTTCAGAAAACTGGGGTTTGCTGCAACATAATTCTGATATTTACACTGTCACTGAATGGGAAGGTTAAAGATCATTAGATTGCTCTTCTTTTTGAAATCTATGCACCAATGACCATAAATAATGTGCAATATAAGTAATATACATTGTCACTGCCTCTTGAACTCCAAAAACTTTTCTTTGGAATGGCTGTAAATAAATTTGAGTGGTAGTGTTTTTTGAGTGAGTGGATCACATTACAGTAAGCCAGCAACTTATTTGGCCTTATTTGGAAGTCATAAAAAATTATTAGACTTTATATAACATGAATTTGCCTTCTGAATTGACTTTTATTTTTCCGTCCAATGAGATGCATAATACATGAATATTGGTGTGCATGAGTAAGGGTGTAATTTTTGATTTTCATAGGGAATAGTACAGCGAGATAAAAGTAGAACATTGATTATCTGAACTGCTGGGGAAACAGTCAAACTTGTCCAGCTAAACCACACTAAGAAACTGACAATACATGTACAGTAAAAACTGTTTATAACGTTTCTGGTTGTAACGTTTTTCTGCATATAACATTTTCATTTTCAATCCCCGAATAAACACCCATATAAACCTATGTTAAAATATATGGATATAATGTTTCTGGATATTACGTTTTTTTGTTTATAACGTATTAGAATTTAAGTCCCAGTCTAATAATAATAATAATGTCCTCTAAAACATTTCCCCTTGTTTGAATAGTTTCAAACCATGTTAAATTAACAAATAACACCTGAACATGTCTTCGACCGACTGTAGGGAATACCTGGCCATGAGGAAATAAAGCCTGACATGTTTTTCTAGGGTATATATATATCGACCCACAGGTGTGGACCATACACATATGGAAGGATAAACCTCCATTTAACTCACATTCATCCCTCTCAACACAATGCCATCAATTTTTATCAACTTGCTTATAACGTTTTCCGGATGTAACGTTAAATTATTTGTGTCGGAAGGAAAATGTTATAAACAGTTTTTACTGTAGTTGTCTTTACAGACTGATGGTATTTATATAGATGTGACTATAGAAAGATTTCTTGACCAGGGTCACTTTCTAATATGGCCTTTATAGGCAGGTGACATTTGTATCAATTTGGCAGTTAAGACAAGTTTGACTGTAGATGAATACCTCTGTATGTAAGGGTAAAATATTCAGTGAAACTTTATTTTCTCTAGTAAGTGTTCTCGCGCGATAACACAAAATTAAAATTCTCACAAATAAAACCAGATTTATAGTAGTTCAGTTTCACCTGTTTTAAGAGACCATCATAACATGCATAATATTGTCATGAAGACCAGGATAATCAGAGTTCTACTGTACTTGTGAAAATAAAGGGAATACATGTACATTGTACTCATATCTCTAGCTATCAAAAAATGTTCTGTATAGTGAGGTAATATGGCTAACTATGCTACCACAGATATTATGCAGATTTTTACTTTCAAAGTATTCTTGACAAAAGATCTATAAATAAACATGAGAGCCTTTGCTATTCTTGACATAAGATACTCAGTTTATGATAGAACTTTTAAAATATCTATAGCAAGAAAAGGCAATGAGGAATAAATAATAATCTTGTTTCCAGTGGACAGTTTTCTATCATCTATCAATAAACCTGAGAGCCTTTGCACCACACGGTTAGCATACTACCCATTTTTTAAATTCCCCTTTCTAAGAACTGTGGTTATCTCCATGACGTTGCATTCTCAGTATTAACCACAGTATGAATCATCTTGGTGACAAAATATTATCAAAGTATTTTTAAAAAATGGAAAAAAAATCTGTTACGAATATGTCACCTCAACTCATCTCAAAAATAGATATATACATGTATGGCACTTAAAGTTTCAAATCTGAATAAACAAATATAAATATTAACATGCAATGAGAGTTCAAATAGCCCTCTTAAGAGCAATCACACTGTACACATATACATGTATACAAAAAGTTCGCTGACCAATCCAATCTTATTAACCTACTCACCCCTATAGACATATTTGGGTTTGCCTAAATCATTGATTTAAGGAAGAGTCTTTTATATTTCAGGGGTTAATAGGATAATATACTATCATCAATGAGCTCTTTTTCTATGCAGTGACACATGAAGACCTCACAAAATCACATTGAGAGTTCAAATCAACCAACCAAACCGTCAGCATGAGTACAGTTGTTAACCTATATGTCAAGACTCAAGATTTTTCACACTCATGACAAAATTTTTTGGGAATATATATGTATATATTTAACTTGTTTTTGCCATTACCATATGTAAATTTCAGTGATCCAGGTGCTTTTTTGTGTTGAAAATTCACATGGGAACATAAGTGGTCTAATTATTAAGGCTCTACTGTATATGACAGACACGAGAAGGTAAAAAACACTATATAACTTATAAGGTCTCATTAGATCCTCCTGTTATACGACAGAGAAAAGGAGCACAACAGAGATCAATTATGAATTAGACTGAACTGGCTAATGCTTGCCTTGATGTATTTTAATGTCAACGTCACAGCTGTGGTTTTGAACTGTTCATCATATAAGAATATGATATACATGTAATGTGTATCACAACAACAGAAGGTTGGTAGTTCTTTCACAGAAACACACATACATTACAACATCCCCTAATAATGGACGCTTG
>JACSZP010015959.1:0-15686 GCA_016161895.1 Pinna nobilis | reverse complement strand
AAAAAAAATATCTGTAAGGAAAAAGTATGTCATTTAACTAACAAAAAACGAAAATTAAAAACTGAATATATTTTATGAATAAGGAACTATCTTGCTTTTAATTAATAAATGATTATCAAAGTCTGATATGGTCTGTGGATTATACAAGCATTTATGAATTGTTGATTTTACATAAACAAAGAAGGAAATGTCATAATTGACGAATATTTATGTCCCATCACTGTACAAGACGCTTGATTCCACCTCTGGATATTTAAAAGTCTGTGTTGTTCTGTGTACGCTGTTACTATTAATGTGATCTTCTTGTTGTTTAAAGTCCAATGAAGATTCTATCAATGATGAGACGTGATCGGCATATATGGCCGATAAATAATGTGATACGGGACCTCAGTGTTTAATGTCTCATCCGAAGGACAGGAAAAGCCAACGGCGTCCATCTAGCGAATACGGCGGTTTTGAGATACTCTCCCTTTGTAAAACTCTTCGCCGTGGAGACGCGATAAGCTTTGGAAGTATACAGGAAGGTTGCACTATGTAAATCTGCATATCAGTATTGTTATCAGGACATACCTCATTAAGACGTCATAAAAAGAGTATCCCTTGGTATCTACACCTAAAAAGACATCAAAGTCATTCATTTCCACCTTGAAATACGTGCTATATGGTTCTGGTGCTGATGTGCCTTTTGCTTACTTTGAAAAACAGCCCCACCTTCATTGATAAGCAACGTCTAATCCCGCCTCCAAGAACAAAAGAGTTACACTATCAAAACTCTCGTATTGAATTATCTCGCCATCAGACGGGGAACGCGATACTGACGGAACGAAGTGGGCTATTCTGTGCTCAATGTACTTGTATATTGTATCAAGAACATATTTTACCCGGTATCTGCTATATTGAGGTCTCTCATTTTTTCAAATAAAATTCAGTGGCATACTTTTTTATCGACATGAAACGTAAAACGTAGATAACCTGATTCTGTAAGACGCTTCTGTAATACAACGCATTGTTAGCATCTCGTAAAAAATACATCACTTCATTTGAAAATTATGGTTGTATTTGAAGACATCTTTTATTACTGCTAATCTCAAATCAATCTTCCTATTTCTGACATAACACAAAGCTGAATAGCTGTATCTAACCTGAGCAAACGTTGAGTCGCTTTCATTGTTGAGACCATTCCAGTTCGTGGCAGCATTTTCCAGTACTTTTAGAAACTGAATATACCAAAACAGATCCATCTGAAGTGGCAAATTGTAGACATAGATTAGTGTGATCTGTAATGTGCTTGAAAGTAGCTGACACCGCAAAATTGAAAGTTTCATTGAGTAATATCCCGAAAACGCACTATATTTCTTTTTTAGAATATATTTAGAGATAATGAAAGACTTTTGATGTCTTGTCTTATGTTCGTATTACCTTTGGATATATATTTATGTACACCAATTTTTTAGGTCATTTGAATTAGATTATCATAGTGATTTCCAATGATTGTCTCCTTTATATGTATATCATATGGAATTGGGGCCTCCGTGGCCGAGTGGTTAGCGTGTTCGACTGCGAATCGAAAGATTCTGGTTCGAGACGCGTAGCGCCACTCCGCGGTTGGCCGTCCCTGTCTTTCAGATGAGACAGTAAAAACCGGGGTCCCGTGTCACAGTAGGTGTTGGCACATTAAAGAACCACACGGTGCCGTCTCCATATGAGTGAAATATTCTTGAGTGAGACGTTAAACAACAATACCATACCATACCATCATATGGAATTACAGTGGAACCTACATATATTAAACTAAAGTATATTGAAATCCCGCTTAGTTTGAAATGATTTTATTTGGCGGTTTAATCACTTTATTATTATTTTATCCAAGTTATTTTGAAAACCCTGTTTATTTGAAAGAAAACTCCACCCACTTGGGCTTCAATATACTTAGGTTCCATTGTAGTCAGAAAAAAACTCTGTATTGAGTTAAATTCTATATGTCGATTTGTGGCTAGGTTGTATATATTATTATTTGAACTTGCTGTATAGAAAACTTTATAGAGGATTAAAATCTATACATACTGAGGAATTAGCAGACGATAAACCAAAATTATCGTCAGGAAGACTCTTGTGATGAAGGCAAACGAAAGAGAAATACGTCAAATTTGGAGTAGGACAATGGTAGTCATCCAACGGTGCCACAATCCAATCATCATGTTTATATATTGTCAAGTTTTCTAGCTGTGGAAAGAAAATATTTTCACATTTAGGTAAAGTTCTTGGTTATTTCAGATTAGATGAGAATATTTGTCCTTCAAATTTCCGTTTTTCTCTGGAAATATAATCTCTTCTTCCCTCCATAATGGTAAACCGAACTTCCCCTTAGCTGACGTTTTTCTGTAAATATGTATTTATTCAATGTCAGTGACGCTATTTTCAAACGAAAAAAAAATATGGTAATAGCAGGAATTCCAAACAAATAGTGAGACTATCTGTAATTTCTTTGGCTTTGTTTTCAAATGAATGTCCAGCGAGCTTTTTAATAAAGCAGAAAAATAGTCTCGACTTGTTTGCAGGATAATTAGCATTGCAGACCTTAATTACATAATAGTATAGCCTTTATGACATGATGAAATTATTGTGTGTCGATATTGAAATACCAATACCCACAATACTTAATCGTGACACAGTGCTACAGAATGCCAGTATACAGGACATTACACTGAGTCGTAATGATCTGATATGGTATCAATTATTAATGCCTTAAGACTACTAAGTAATGATGATAGGTTATTTATTGGTATTTAGATTTAATCCAATAACGAATTTGTTTACAACAGGATAAAGTGTCCATGTACTATACGATCACTCTTTCGTATGATCTTTCTAGAACAAAGAAGTAACAACTATGTGTGACACAAATACCTGTATTGGTTTCTTTTCCTTTTACAAAAAATATTCAGAAAATCGTAGGTCTGTGTCAAGAATGTATTTGACTTGATCATAGTACTTCGGTTTCAATTTATCCAGGCTCGACTATATATTAACAGAAAATATGAAATTCTTTTGTGTTTCGTTATCATACCTTGGTGAAGAAATCTTTAATAGATGAGTACGACCCAATCACCATAAACATCTGACTGTCACTGTTTGTTAAAGACTGTTGTACATTCGTTGTCAAGTTCCCATCGTGTAGTGTATGAACCATGATATTCAGAACTCTTTTATCCTTTCTATGAAATGTCGAGGAATCCAGCTCTGGAACAGTAAGAAACAAATATTATGCTCGCCTTTTTATACTGACATAAAATTCTCGGGGAACGTGCCTTCCTCGTATAAAAAAGCAAAAAAGTAAAATATAGTTAAACTTGAAGTTATTTTTAATAACCTTGTTTACTTTGTGTAAGCGTCTTCATTATTAGGACTCAAACATTCTAAATTTGAATTTCCCCAAAACTAACTGCCACAAATTAATGAAATGCAAATGAGTTTCGCAAGACTTCTGTTTTTTCCAATACAAGTCTATTATAATCTACATTTTCATAATCTTTCTATAACAAATTGGCTATTGTGTTCCATCAAGATGTCATTTTCTAAATTCCTACTGACAGGCAGTGCACTCTCAGATTATTTACAGTCAAACATAGCTCAGAGACCCATTAATTTAAAGGACTGTCTGTCTTACGTAGCCTTAATAAACCTTTCCAAAAGTGTTTTCCCTAAAACAAATCACCTGAATTCAGAGACCATATGTTATATGTGACCCTTCTTCCGTGAACGGTCTCTTATAACAGGTTAGGCTGTGTGTAAATGTAAGTGTATTAACTTTTCGGCCGGACAAGTCATATACCATTAGAAATTAAATTAATCTTCCTGATATGATACAACTACCACAAATACAAATTCACATGTTTGTAACAAAATAATCTAAATTGAATCGTTATAATCCTGGTAAATGGAATTAGAGTGACTGAAGTTAAATCAGATTCCTTTTGCCCCGTACCTTGGGGATAAATCAACGTTACAAAATATTTACAACGATTTATTCTACCTGTTAGAGCAAATTCTAATCACTTTTTGTGTAAAAGCATGTTTAAACCCTGTGTTTCAAAATTTAAATGTTTAAAAAAAACTTGTGCTTGTCATGAGTCTGATGCCTACGTTGGTAAATGCTCTACCTCGTGGGAAATTGAACGAAGTAAAACTGGAAAGAATATCCATTACTATCTTGTTTTTTCTTTATTAAAATTTCATCTCGTCGCTTTATAAATTTATTGTCCTATATCCCTCTTTCTCTGCCTTTACAAATTATTTGTTGAAACACTTTCTCATTGTAAATCTACTTTCTGTACATTTATAAAACTTGGATAATTGCAGAGTTGATGTATGCAAGTTGATAGTGTAGTTGATTCAGTTATTCCCCATTTTCCTGTCAGGCGGGAATGTAATAATGGCTAGAAGTGGAAAAAATTAAATAAACTATCTTAAAATAAAGAACCTTTACAGTATTAGATAGCATATGCATGTGCAAAAATAAATTGGAGAAACCGGTAAGCATAATTGAAAGATATCTATAGTTAGGCAACTCACCGTATTGCTCCTCCATCAGAAAAACTATATCGTTTAGAGTGTCATTTTCATATTCAAATATTTGAATGGCGGCCTCGATGTAATCTGAAATTGTGAGCCTCATGTGAACCGGCTGACATTTGTCAACAAAGTTTGGTGACGTCACAACATATGGATAGCCTAGAGTCTCGGCAATGACGCATATGTACGGCGATGGCGTCATTCTGGAGTCCAGTAAAATTTTGTTCGCCGATTCCTGTGACATGCCATCTATTTAAGAATAGACATTAAAATAAACATGATACATATATACGATTTCGAAAATATTTTACATAGCTGCAAATCGAGTGTATTTTAGTATTAATATTTTTATTTTTTATCAAATATATAGAAAATAAAACAATGGTGTACTAATGAACATGTCTGTTTGATATATACTTTAATCGTGTATGCTTTTTGTGACTGAAGTAAAATGAAAAGAATTAACAAAAATACCTTATTTCCCATACACATTTGTATTGTCGAACCCGGATAAGTTGAAACCGAGGGGAATGACTTTTTATGTCAAATAAACAAGGTCTTCAAAATATTTTGGTTAAAATAGCAATCATGTTATTCAGTCGGGAAATTAAATTCATTTTGAATAAGGGGGTAGGGGTTGCAATATATCAATTTAAATATCTACCAGAAAAAAAATCAATATGGGAAAGTCGACAACTTACCTGTCAAGAACAATTCCAAGATTGTTGCCTCATCCTCCGTAAAGGTGTATTTTATATCGAAACTATGATTTGATAAAAATGCCTCTGTAGCACGAATGAATTCCTTTGTGATGTTTCCATTTTGTGTCAGTGCATCTGAAAGAAAAAAAAATGATTTAAACCCCTGTGTCTCTTTGTCACCGTCTAATGAACCAACAGAAGTAAATCAACATATTTTTAAAAGACCTATCTCTCTCTCTCTCTCTCTCTCTCTCTCTCTCTCTCTCAAACACACAAATCAACAAACATTCATTCAGTGTGTATAAAATGGTATTTGTACCAAGTTATTTAGCAATCTAAATATATAAATCGGTTTGTCCATAATCGATGAAAAAAATATCAAAACAAAAATTAATCGTATCGATTTCTTTGTGATAAGAAACGATGTATTATAAATAACTATAGAGAAGTATGGAAAATTGATAGCATTGTTTGGTAGCATGATTTGGGATTAAAGATATTGCTGATCAAGAAAGCAAATCAGTTAGGCTTGAAAAACAACAGCGAAATCATTATTTAGAACACAACTTACCCAGTTGTATGTACTCTCCGTAAGAAATACATGCCAGCAGACATAGGATGCTAATGGTCAACGACATTCGTATTTTTGTCACGCTTGTTCATGTTTATTAGAAGTTATAATGTTACTCAGCTCGTCAAACTCCCCTGCCATAGAGTATTGGCATCACAATTAAAATATTTCCCACATTAGAGTCATCAATAAATAGGAATCATGCATTGAACATTAAATCGTTGAACTGATGTACTGATTTCCCGCGACATCGCCATTTATCCGTGCAGACAATATAATAATGAAGTGGAATCAGACGATACCGGCTGTATTACTTCTGCTGTATTAACGACTTATTGGTAGAAACCTGAAGAAGTCAATATGGTTCATCCGATTAAATGATTCTGTTTGATGATCACAATAAGTTTCTTCTGCTATCGAATTTTTGTTGTTTTGCACCTAGGTTCGAATATTTCTTCGATATTTAGTTCAACCCGGCAGCAGTGTTTCCTGAAGTTTTACATAATTCATGTTGTCTGTTCGTTGTGGTTTCATTGGAGAATGACATAATTTTCCAAAAACAAATAATCGATCACAATCACTGAAATTATATAAGTAATATTCAATAGTTTTCACTTTACTAGACCAAAAATAGGAACAGATCTCTTTATGTGATTTTCCTTTTCCAAATATTTCCTATAAGCACTTACTCTTTGTGCCTATGTAATTATTTCAAACTTTATGCAAAATAATGATTTAACAAGTGATCAATATAAAATGGCCTGACACAACGAGTTCTGGTCAATCTTGTTTAGAGAGCTTGATTACTCTCGAAGGCTTTATTTAGTCAGCATATTAACAATATTTACACTAATCAATACATTCCAATCACCAAGTTCTACATAGCCGGTAGTATGTCGTGCTTTTACTTTCTATCATTTGATTTTAAAAAGTAAATAACAAACGTACTTCCGTTCACCGGAATTAATAATGATTTGAAGCGGATTACAGAGAATACAGATCCGGAAATCCAATTTTAAAAAATAGATGCCCATTTATTTCTATATATCTTTTCATATTTTCTTCTTTTTTTTAATTAAGAAACTTTATAGATATTTTTGCCACTTATTGCCGAACATTAGTCAGATGATCCCTCTGAGCTATTTCATTTGAAAGAAAAAGTAATTTTATCAGTTTTATTTTCTTGTAAAGTTTTGCGATGAATGAATTATACATTTATGTTACTTGTGTTACTTGCTCGAATATATTCTCGTTACTATATGGATGGTCATAGTTCCGGTGTTTTGAAAGGGTTTTCAGATGGCTCGCTTCCAAACCAATATATAGTCGAATAAATCAATTATTGAATTTAAATTAATCAATTAAATCAGTAAATGCTGAGAGAATACTAAATAATTCAGTAAATGAACAAGAATTGTATGTAAAATTGTTTTGTTTTCCTCTTATTCAGTTAGATCAGCCAAAAAATCAAAAATCCCGAATCTACAGTAAATGCCAGCAAGTGATATTTCCGTAAGCAGGGGCAAATTGTTCCGACTCTTACATCGGCTTGATGACAACACATTATTACAAAAGCAATGTTAAAAACTGCGATGCCAATCATCAAAACAACAACAACAATAGGAGCCCAGAACTAAGTTAGCTAATTTTGTAATGATGTTGAATCTATTATCTTTGTTGACAAATTATGAATTTTGGGAATCGCCATATGTCCATCTTATCGATGCGTTGTTTTACTTATGTCATCACTGGCGTAGAGGATAAATGTAGTCCCTTCAATCGTAGCGTAACATTAAAACAATACAGATGTACATATAAAGGGACAAAGTAATGTTTATTCATGTGTTTCATGTGTTGGGTTAGTAAAATAACGCAAATATGGTTATGTCATTCAATATCGCTATTTCGATTTAATGATTGGCAGCAACCTTTGGTATCTTTAGTTTGGCTTTTGTTTTTCAAACAGTAAATTTTTCAACATGCAATGCACATATTAAACTGAAAAGTCAATATCAATAAATTGATCGTGCTTGTCACTTTTTTTTAAAGAGCCGCTATTCTTGAATTTTGAAAATGTGTGTGTGAAGAATATTTTGGATAGTTACAAAGCATGCATGACCACCATATACAAGAAATAAGTAACAATCCTATACATATTTGTTTATCTTTTTTTAAAAAACAATATCAGGTCACTTTCAATATGAATAGGCTTACGCTTTTACACATAAACGATTGTATGACAATCATCTGTCTTGTCAACACAAGAGTGTTGGACTCTCTCTCTCTCAGAAAAATTTCTAAAACGGAATTTATTAAAGCTGAATATTACAACCGGATGCAGCTTAATTGTCGTCTTTTTATACTCACAAAGAAAAGTAAATGCATGGAATTACAAAAGGGTACCGTTTGAAATATTTAAACTGAAGAACGATATGAATGAGCTAATTCGAGATCGACTAATGCAAACAGTTTGCACCAGAACAAACATTGAAAATGTGTATTTGTATTTTCTGATTTGATAATTGTAGTATTCATTAGTTTCGACGTTCATGAGAAAGAAATGGTGGCGGTCCATATTGACAAGTTGTGAGGGTTGATAAGCGAGACACAAGTACCCATTATGAACAGTAATTATAACTCGAAACTGAAAGGAATGCACAAAGTCTCATAAATATCACCAGTGTTTCTTTTATATTTTTTGAATGAAAATTCTTAAACTTTTTGAGTGCATTGTATAAAGAAGTTTTTTTATATTTTGAATATAAAAAGTTAGAAAAAAATACAACAGAGAGGTCTTTGTTTGTTTGCTTTTTCTTGGAATGTTAAACAGAACAATATGAACCAATATTCTCGCATTTCGTCTTACTGAGTAAATAATATGGATAATGCACACTGAAACTGATTGTGAGTGTTTTCAGAAACATTAGTGTTTTTTACTAGCATACAAGGAAAAAGATTTTTTTCTATCCTTTGTTTCAGTTGAGCGAAATGTTAAGTTAAGTGATTTGGCGGTTTTAGCTGCAATTACAATGCGGACATGCAAATGAAATCGAGGGGTTTATTCTATCATAGAATTTTATTGCAGTTCCCTTTTAAACAATTACACCTAGCGGAAATTTTAGGAATCAAGAGTCGGGAGAG
Source organism: Pinna nobilis (assembly GCA_016161895.1). Lineage (NCBI taxonomy): Eukaryota > Metazoa > Mollusca > Bivalvia > Pterioida > Pinnidae > Pinna > Pinna nobilis. The sequence continues at coordinate 6,701 of JACSZP010015959.1, read as the reverse complement.
AGTGTCAGGATCACATCCTGTTGTTTCATTTGTTTGTAAATATTATTCAGATACGACAAGAAAAACAAGTATCTACAACTGTTGATAATTGCATTTCAGTATAAGTCATCGTACATTAATTCATTGAACGTATTTTCTCTTGAAATCGGCAAGAATGTATCCTTCTTTAGTTTTCAGTCGACATAAGGTCAGGGTCACTTTTCCATCAATTCTTTAGAGATATCCTTTGCGTTATAACAAAATCATAGATACCACGGTATAAATTGCCAGAAGAATCAGTAGACAGAATAGATATTTGTTAAATATTCTACACACGCGGATCTTTGTAAAATCAGAGGTTGGATCAGGTGTCATGGAGAAATAGACTTCTCCCTCTGACCGGTCACATCCGCCCCGAGTTCAAAATTAATTTAGATGAAACAATTTTGAAAGGACTGCTCTTCAAAATTGGAAAAGACAACACCGAATGTTTATTCAGTGAAACATTGTAATTGCAAGCAATGCCATTAAAGCAACCGTAAAATTTGCGATATTTCAGTATTAAACGTGATTTGTTATATATACTTGTGACGACAACGTTTTAGTAAGTAGTCTGCCTTTATATAAAAATGTTCACATGTTTAACATGTTCTGGCATATTTGATCATATGCGATATTAAACTCCGTATGCAGGCGAATAATGAATATCAATTATCCGTCGTACAGCTTATTTGTTTATTTTCTGTCTGTTTTTTTAGTAAGTAAATTATTCACGTAGGGAGCGTGTGTGTTTGATTCTGTGGTGTCTTTAATGTCTATCTCATTTCGATATGATGCGTTCACATACGTGTGAAAATTACCATTATTAAATTGCAACTTTTAGGACTGAATGTAAGATTAAAACACCACTTAACGCTTTCGAATGTGTGTACAAGTATATCTACGCACTTACAAAATATAAGTGGTTTTTTTTTTCTTTATCGTTAAAGACATTTTTAGATTAATAAAATCGATCGTTCTTTGGTTTTTAACAAATTTGATCAAAGGACTTTGTTTTCTTTATTCATATTAACATGAATATTCTGGTATTTTTAACATATTTCATTAAGCTACATTTGCCAACAATTACCGGCCTTTTTGTCCAAAAACATAAAACGCACATTTTACTCTGTATGGATAATTCATTTTTAATGGTGTTGTACTGCTAAAATACGTTACAGCTTCAATATTTATAGGATAATAGTTCCAAGGGGAGAATAGGCAACAGAGATGCCAGTAATTAAGCGTGGGAACAAGATAATTTCCTTCCACGCATTTTTGAAAATGATTGAAAGTACCTTCAGGATACGAAATTCATATTAAGATCAATTTCAAACAGGAAGACCGAAGATTGGACGTCATATATGTACATTTCATTAAACGTTTCCCCTAACTGGATTGTATTTCATAGCATTTGCTTTTTTGTCGGTGTTCAGCCCTACCTTGATTCGGTCTTGGTAGACAGTACAGGATGCTAATATTTTGGCATGTGCCAAGGGAATTACACAACGGAAATGAGAGATCTGTTTGATGCCAATCCCAAATCCCCAGTCTGGCACTGGATCATGGGTGCCGTTCTCAAATCAAATAAATGTGAAACCATGTATGTCTTTGAAGACAGAAATTGCATCAGGGGCCAATTCACCGGCAGCCTCTCACAAATTATCGCATGCATTGTATAAATACTTCAAATTTCCAATCTTGTATATTTTATTTTTCATTTCATGATAAATAAGACACATGAAACAAGTCACGAAACACAAATGTTATCACAAATTACTTTTGAATTTCTTTTATGATTAAACCTAAATGTACCTGTATGTCAGTAATTCTAAACACTAAAAACTGCTTCAGTTTAATTTCTTGTTTTTATTTGGACATCTTCAATGGGTGAGGTTGAAAAGGTGAAATAGAAGATACCAAGGGGCATTCTAAATAGAACAAGTCAACGACAGACAAAATCGTGGCCAAAACAAAAAGGAGACAAAATTCAAAACAGAAATACATTTATAACTAAAAAATAGTGCAACACGAACCCCACTAAAAACCGGGGGTGTGTTCAGGTGCTCCGGAAGGGTAAGCAACTCCTTCTCCAAGCGTGGCACCCGTCGTGTCACACATTTTCGAATACAAGAATAAGTCACAATCGGTGATGATATGATAAAGATAATTTTTTTAAACCAAATAAGATTAGGTAAAATTTTCGAATGAAGAATAAGTCTACATAGGTAAGTCCTAACATAAGGTTACATGGTAAAATATTGGAAATAACACAGGGAAATTTTACAATGAATGAAATATGTGTAAATGCCAAACACGGGTCTTTTTTATATAAAATTACAGTTAAACTGGCTTTAGTGACCGCGTTTTTGTTGTCACCAATAGAACCGTTTGTGTACAAGCCAATCAACCAGAGCCAATATAAGGCATACTTTCCATACAAATTAGCTTTCACATGAATAGACAAAATACAAAACAAACCCTGATTAATTTTCCAAATTTTCACACACGGATTCATTTGGGTGAGTCATCATATGAATTAGACTAATGACTACTTTGATGTGAAGGAGATTGTCTATGCAGACTGGTCAAACGCATCAAAACAGGAAACCGGTAATATATGTATACATGTATTTCAAATAAGACATATTATACGTGTTCATGTGAATAAGTTTAAAAGTCCCATTTATATATGTTAATCAATAATTTGACGACCCATGCGAACAGTTTAATCGACAATAAAGAAAACATTTATTTCTCTGTGGATGACCTATAATTGATGAGTGATGTAATGGCATTGGAGTAGGTCGAGGTTAATAACTGTGATACCATTGTTGAGACTAATTTCAGCATCAATATATCAACAAAATATTTCACAAGGTCCAACTCATGACCTCATTTCATATGAATTAAAACAAGATGAGATATGATTTGTGTTTGTCCCATTAGGCACTTGGTTGTGTTTGGCAATTTGCCCATTAGTCTCTTTAGAAGGCGGCGATTCCGTATTTGACTCAAGGTACTGTAGTTTAAATTCACTTTTGTTTCCACTGGAATTGGGAATTTTCGGTTTACAGTTTTTGCAGCGCTGATTTAAAACACAAATTTCCACGATTAGGCTTATAAATGAAAGAATTATTACGCCTGCATAGAAGAAAAATAGTCCGGATAAGCTATCAAGTCCTAATGCTTTGGCAGAGCTTGTGGGACCTGAACTTGTGCAAACATCAGAATTGGAGGACCACCACTTTTTCCGCCATTTTTCCATCAATCCAGCTTCCTGCATTCGCATCAGCCTGCAATATTGAAATGCATTTTAGAATATTAGATTGCGAATGACTCCCTATTTTTAGCACGTTCAACAACCCTCACTGCTTTATAGTAAAAATTGCCCAGCATAGGCCAATTTTATAAACCTTCACCGGCATACACTAACGTCATCATGTGAGTGGAAGAGCTTGATCGGGGTGTTTAAAAACAACGTAACCAACTCCCTATTTTACATGCATTTTAGCAATATCACTTTTTGCCTACATATGGTTTTCACAAATCACAGTTGATATTTTGGAATATGTTCTAGAAATGAACTTTTTATTTACAGATGGAAACTACTTGCTTATAAGTCGTCGTCACAAGGAATTAAAGAATCACGTTTTATTCAACATTTAAATGACATACGTATATTTGTCTAAAAATATAAAGTTCTTTTACATCTTATTCTACTTTTAGTTATTTGCCACTCAATTATTATTTAGAATATATCTGACAAGCCAAATATATACATATCTTAAAAAAAAGAACTCAAATAGAATTAGAAAGTTACGCACTGTTTGTCAAATGCTTCCAGAAATGGCGCTCTTTCCGGTAGTACAAAACCGTATCCAGCTGTGTTAAACACTTCATCGGCCAGTGCATATGTTTCACAGTCTTGCAACATCACATACTCAAGTTGACTTCGATCCGTCATAAATGCGTAGAAACTATTTCTCACGAGGGACAAAGCGGAAGTACTGTCTCGAACTTCCGGCATGTTTGACATCCGTTGCCATATATCTCCATAGATTCCACCTTCGGATTTCTAGAAAAAAATATGATCATTTTTAAAAGAATATCGAATGAAATCAGGCGCTTTTCAATGCTGTTTAATGTCTTCTTCGTCAAATGTTCGTTATCGGAATGTTAAATCTATTTGTTTAAAATTGAAAATGTACCTTTAAACAATCAAGATATCATTTGAATAAGTCTTAAGTCAAATTGTTCTCTTCTAACACAGTTTATATATAAGACCACGAAAAGAAACATGCAAATTAGTAAAACAATACATTCATGTGTCGTCGTCGTTGATGTTAAGCATGCGCACCATTGATATCATGTTTCGACAAATTGTTAACAGGGATATTTTTTTACGTGAGATACTTTTGCAATGATGAATAATGATAACATCACCTACATGCACTCACTTGAAAAAGAGAATGAAGATTAGTCCCAATTTTTACGAGCGGCTGTAATTCGTCTTGTGCTACGAGTTCCTTTAGGCTATTTATAGGTTTCTCTGCAATGCTGACAGTCAAAAACGCCGCAAGGTTAGCTGTGTACGTTGATGTTATTAGTATTGTGAAAATCCACCAAAATCCTAAAATGCATCTTCCTGAAAAGGAGCTGGGATGTGGCTCTCCACCTGAAGGTACAAATAGAGGTTATTTTTATTGACATTTGGTCATTGAATATATCTTAATGAAAATACATGAAATGAACTACCCTAGGTATGAGTGTATTTATGATAAATGCCAGCATGATCTTACATTATACATCGTTATTGTACGAGAATAGAAATAAAGTGTAATCGGCCTTGGACACCAACTGAAGTAGAGCTAATACTATGTTACTTAAATGTTTGCTTCCAAGACTGTTTTCCTATACAAATCACCTTGATAGAAGGATCGGTCGTATGTGACCATTTTTGCCTGTTTCCTTGAACTTTATCTTAAAACAGAAAAGATTTTTTCAATAAAACTTTCAATTGAAGTTCCCTTTACAAGGAGAAATCTACACCAAAAATTTTTCGTCACAAAATAACCCTCAGTTTAAATGACACAAATATTTTGTAAAAATCATTATTCGAAAAAAAATTGATGAATCTATAATAAAATGAATTTCATAGTACTGATACCTACAACAAGAAAGTAATTTTGTTCATATGACTCATTGAATCTTACTACCTATCAGAGCTTCTTCAAGTAAACTAACACGTCCAATACCTGTACTTATGGTAAATATAAATGGTTTACAAAATGTGTTCAAAGGGCGTATTTATTTGACATGTAATCACTGTGTGCACACGGATAATTACCTTGTTCCATAAAAGAACCGTATATGAGCCACAAACAGCTAGAGAGTCTCACTTCATCTTTTGAGGCAAACGGCTTTTTCCGGTAAAAGGCGGTAAATGGACTGAGTCGGTTGGATATATACAGCATGACACCCACTACGATAATGGCGATGGCTATAGAAATCCAAACAGCGTCTGAAAATGGCTTAAACATCTTGAAGATTCTAGAATCCTCACCAGTCGGCCTTTTTGTGAGTATACCTGCCCCATCCTCCATATAGGATGTTGTGAAATCAATGGCCGTTTCTCTAAGTGACGTTATGGTAAAAGGGCCGACTGCAAAATCCACCTCCTGTAATGACAAATTAAATAAAAAAAATTATCCACGGCTTGGCACCATAAAAATGAACGATTAATTGATTAGCTTATCTCTGAGAATTTTACTCAATTCCAGCCGCTTCTTATCCAATAAGAATCCAGTATTAGCTGGGATTCTCAAACTTGAGTTCATTCTTAAGTTTCATGGTTCCGAATCTTTGTCTCAGAAGTAAAATCGAAGAAACCGAATGATATTTGAAAATCTAACTCCTAAGATATGACAAGCCTAGAATAATGATGGTCTTAACGTGGCAAGCATATGCAAATCCCTAATGGAATGGGTCCAGGTGTCCGGAAGGAGTCAGCGTCCCTGCTGGCATGCCACATCCGTCACAAATGTTTAATGGAAACCATTCGAGTTCGGTTTATGTCGATTTCGGTTGAAAAATTCATATGCTCTTGAGATACTAAATTTATCATGCTTTCCCGCGATCTGATAATGAATGTGAAGATTTTTCTTTTTTTTTTTTTTGCAGCGATTAACACCTAAAGACCCGCTTTAACTTGTAAGATATGAAATAATCATTAGTCAGTCACTGAAATGAATGATCGCAGTATAAATCCTGCGTCAGCGACAAAAATTAATGTGGTTCCCGTATACCGATTCTGATTTTTTTTTTCTTACAAGAAATTGATAATTCTAAATTAGAGTATTTTTATGTACGAACCCCTCTTTTTACCATGCCAACCATACCGTTCCAGGTGCCATCTGGATTTGGACTTCCCCATAGACCATCTGGTGGTTCTACCACCGTGTAACTAAAAGGAGAATAAAAGAAACGTATGACTGAAAGAATATGAATATCACAGAAAACGAGGTATCAATCGCGAAAAAGAATCAAAGGGCACAAATTTTGGTGAATATTGGACAAATGTGGATTAATGAAAACCCAGAGTTTAGATCAGATGACATGGAGAAGTACGAAATTGTTACATAATGATAAATGTTTTTATCACTTGATAATATATCACGGCG
>JACSZP010015942.1:0-15689 GCA_016161895.1 Pinna nobilis | reverse complement strand
AGACAATTTTCTAGAAATAAGAGGAATCGAAAAATTAATTTGATGCGGAAAATATTTTAGAGTTGGTTTAAACGGCCTCTTTATCGTTCATTTCAAACTGCTCATATACTGTGCTTCAAGGCAGTGATTATAAGAACTATTTCGAGGGTTCTTAGATAATAATGTACTCTATTACATTTTTCTATTCTAGCAGCGGCATTATCAATAAATTAAGTACCCAAAATGGTAACTTTCCTAACGAAGGAAAAGAAACAAATATGTAAGGGATGCGGTCTCTTCCGGATTTCTATATAAAAATAGATTTGATAAAATGGTAATCATAATGGTATTCACGAGGTTTCCTCTCGGATTGCAAAAAATACTCGGGTGTCAGGTTGTATCCCCTTGCTTAATGTGGGAGTGAGATTTGGACAAAATTTAATTTTGAATAAGTAAATTGTTTCTGAGTTTTATATTGAATAACCCAACAGAAACAAGCTCTCCAGCTTTGATTACTGTGACGGCGCAAGTTTTGTTATAACGTATTATACCTTCATACCGTATTCACTCCTGTAATATGTCATTCTTGTTCAAAAAGAAAGAAAAACTGAACTTCAGACTTTATATAATCAATAGACAGCACTTTCCTCAAGGTAGCTGTCAAATGTCTAAGAAGAGTAGGAATTTATATAAGCTTCTGAAGAATGTTTCTCATTCGATTTTTGTTATATCAGAAGAATATGGGACCAATGTAATAAAATATACACAGAGAATTAGGATACTGAGCGAAATCTGTTACATAATTTTGTAATCATGGTTGTGCCTCTTTTAAGTATATTTTTCCTCCGAAAAAGCATCTGTTGAAAATAATTAGGCTCATAACATCTTTCTGGAAATGAGTAATAATTGATGCATAATTCGACAAATGCATAGTGGATTTTGTTTCCAGGTGATCTTTGTGGAAAGGGCACCTGTCTACAAGGACCTTTACAAAACAACACCTTTGCTCAATAATTTTGATGCATGAAACCCTAACAGAAAGATTGCTTGTGAATTAAGGCGAATTTTGGGTTAAATGGTCTCTGTGAACAATCTGCTCAAAATATCTGTATCTTTACGTTAATCCATTTAAAAACAAAAAGTGATAATGCTTCTAAAAGGAAATGGAAAGCCCGCTGGCATTCTTGTCCCTCGGAATTTATCCCCCTTTCCCCTAATCAACTATAAAACTATAAATACAATTCGCACTGAATCGCTTTCAATTAATCAATTAAGCCTGTAAAACTTCTAGAAAATATTAATATGATGTACGCGAAGTTATGCTATATGAAATAATTCATTAAAATCAAACTTAGCAAAATAGGCCATCTTTTTCCCCAAGCAAAATATTTTTATCAACAAGGTTGTCTCTCTCTTTCGGTGTTTTGAGTACAGATAGCTTTAAAGAAAAACTGACTATTTTGGATAACTTTAAGATCATTAGCTAATGAGATAAATTTGGAACAAATATATTTGTGCGCTTTTGTTTTGTTTTCAAAAGAGAATTACATATGGAGTTATTGCCGATGAATACATTCGCCTGCAACATGACTCTGAGTGGGCGATATAAAATAGACGTTCATGTGACACGCGTTATTATTCCAGCCAATTTAAGAATTTTCCGTTATATTTAGGGAGCCGTTATTAGTCTTCCCCGTAATTCATCGATCTTTAAATGTCCGCCTTATTTCCATTATTTACCTTTCATTTTATATGAATTAAAGAATCCTCAGTAATACCAGACAAAGGAATTGCAACTTGGCATTCCAATCAAATAAAACTATCATTTTAGCTCCTACAATGTTTTACATTTCATGTGTGTCCTATTTTGCTGTGATCTATGGAAATGCATTACACAGACTTCGAAGTAGTATACAACAATTCGATATTCTACTAACAGTCTTTTTACTAAGAAATCATGTTGGCGGTGTTATGGTTATTTTTGTCCGTAGCACCGCTCAAAAATCTTAAACTAACGTGGAAATGTTACCGAAATCTTTAAAAGTTTGAACGCCCTCAGATAAGTAACTTTTACCACCGGGTTCCTGGGCTCTCAATGAAGTGCGGGGAAACATTGTTACGCCAATATACTAATTCATTCTATTTAAGGCTACTCCAAGACAACGAAGGAAATTAACCACGAATGCTCTGAATAGCAACATGTGCATACCAACTTAATGACAGTTTTCCACCGATGATGGAATTGCCATAGAAACTTTATTTTCTTAAAATATATCATCAAAGAATATTTACACAATGTTAACACGGCTATTGTGACTGGAAATTCGAATTCAATCATGCAAAATATATATACTCCATTAACAACGTTTTACAGTTTTGTAAAACCCAGTCACTTTTTATGGAAACATTAAACTGCTTGCAAGTTGACTCTCTTCACGAACTTATACGTATCTAAATTGTTCTTTCACATATTTCCCGGAAACGTGATACACCATGACGGTTCCATTTTTGTGTACTGAGTTTCTGATCTGGTTTACTCAGTAACTCCTACAAGTACATTCGTTTGGATGACCCTAGTATTAGTTGCGGTTCTACACACCTGCGTATTAGACTTGGATACCAGATTTAAGGATCACATAATTGAACCACTTCCAGCTTAGTAGCCTGATCTGTTTTTACCTTCTCACAGACTCGATCCATGATACTAAATCTTTACTTAGTTTTGAAAAGAGAATCGATTGCCAATGGAGGTATGAATATTAAGCGATGTAGAAAATGTCTGTGATGACAAAATGAATACCACCAATGCTACAAAATATCTTTGTTCAAATTGATTCATCTATTATTAAATAAAAGACCAGTACTATTCAAAAACCTCGTCAATTGCCAACAGATATATGGCTTTTATCTTCAAATCAAATTCTCCCCTTAGTTTTCAGAAGTATTTAAATCATTATATTATTTCATATGATTATGATGAATGCTATATTTGGTCTACAACACGTTTCTTGAAGGTTCGAAGGAGAACTAGTTATTTGTAGAGAGGACATCGTTCTGCTTGCAGAATTGCGTGACTAAATATTTGAATTTTAGTGAGGTTTTGTTGTTTGAAGGCTAAATTCATAAATTCTTGGGGCAGTGACGGATATTGCTAGCAAGTAGATCTTCTCGGGCAACCACTGTGACGTGACTCCTTTGTCGATGTTCAATTTCTTTTTTATGGAGATGTACGTTTACTTATCATACTATTTTGTTTTCGTAGATTTGTATGTCCTTTTTCAAGGAATTTAAAACATTCTTATTGTCTATCCAACTAACATTCTCGAAAACAAACGGGTTTTGTGCAAAAAGAGGAAGTAAAAAATGCAGCCAAGAACCTTGAAGTTCATGTTTTGAAAATTGTTATAATAATAACAAATTTTATTAATCCGTACCCTATAAAAATTGTTATTGATGTCAAGGTTGATACAGAATAGTTCTAAAGGTAGATCTATCTGACAGCACAGAAGCACCAAAGTTAATTTGTCAAGTATGACTGCTAAAATAATAGCAAATGTTTACTGATAAATTAAGACCTTGAACTAATTGATATTTTTTCAATGTGTGTCATGACTATGACAATTATCGTAGATCTATTTTTCGTTATAAAATACCTATTGGTACCGACATTTCAGAGGTACCTGTATTAACTCGTTTGCTTATTATTCCATTCAATAAAGTTTCGTTATGTTTCTAAAGAATGCCAGAATGTTGAAAGATTATTTTGGAAATGTATATTCACGCTACCATTTCTATGATACATGACCGTTTTTAAAGGCACCTGAAGTAAAGTAACAAAAAAAGAAAAAAAAAACAACCAAAAAAAAAAGACAACAAAACAACATGAAAAAAATGAAATAAGTAAGCAAACATTCAGGCTGTGTCCAGTTTCCCCGGAAAAGGGAATCATTTTATTTGTTACACATAATCCGTCAAATCATTAGTAATTACTCAAAATTTCAAAGGCAAATCCACCGAGAATACGATCTATAAGTAGGATATTTTAAACATAGATTGATTTGGTTTAATGGAAAGTTTGATTTATCACTGTTCATCGATTAGGGACGATTAATAATGAGGATTAACGATCTGCCGGGATTTATATATATCGTACTACGAGATAAAGTTAATTTCATTCACCGCGCATCGAACCACAAATTCTGATCTGATAATTCAAGCGTACGAGAATAATTGAAAAGGAGACCAAATCAGCGATACCAACCGGGGCGGAAGTTTTCCTTTCAGTCTATCAATTAGGTTAAATAGATATAATGTCACGTCACGTATCTTATATAATAGATATTTTAATTTATGTTACGGTTCACCATATTTTCGCAAGTCAAAAATTTGATCAATGATTGACCATTTTTCATATATTACATTCAATACAATAAGTGCCAACAGCATACCAATGTTGTCGTGATGGAATTGATATCATGATTTATGGACTGCTACAAAAGATATCGACCTGTCCCTGGTTTATCATTGTTCTCCAATGAACACTGAACATACGCCGATTATTTCTTTTTATCTGTGTTACTCTATTTTCATCATATATTTTCTATATGTATATGGGAACATCCTGCTCGTCCGTTTATGACGAGAACGCCAAAATACCGATCGATCGGCCTAGTTGCGTTTATAAGGTCAGTATACCATTACTGCAGCCGGAGACTATATAGCTAGACAAACTTGAATCCATGCCAAGTATAACTGAAGTTAAAGATGAAATAATTGCAAAAAGCATTTTAAGTAGAAATGAAACAGAAAGTAGCTGAAAAAATCCTCAAAACTACTGATAATCGCTATTTTGGTCAGTCGTAGTGTGGTATAAATATAAATCGTTATAATGGAGTGGAGACCCTGCTAAATCATTTGTACAATAGTCAGCTTATGACAGTTCATTTAATTCGAGTTCAGCTTGCTAATTGGGTTTAACTGTAACGAAGGTTTCACCCATACTAAGTGATCTATCAGTTTGTCACGCCAAGTCAATGATGACAATAATGTCACCAAATTAACGGTTCTGAAACGATAAGTTTGGTTGAAAATCGAACACTTGATCTAATTTTTAAACTTTATTGCGTGTAATAAACGAATTGCTTCGAAACTGTTTTCATCTGTTTGAAATGAATCACAACTTATTACGAAATGAAATCGATATCTCATTTTCTGTTCTTATTACGGCCTATATTTCCCTTCATTGCAAAAGCATACATAACATGTTTAAATGTTGTAGGCAAAAGTAACGTTATACTATTGCCACGCTAGAAAAAAACAACAAGAACAACAACAACAAAACAAAAACAAAACAGTGGCACGGTACCTCGGTGTTCTTGTGTTAAAAATGGGACAAGAAATAAACAGCAGCGTGCGCCAAGGGTCAATCTTCCCGGAAAGGGAAAGCCTTCTTAAGGATTAAGATACATTTATTTCATCCTGTTTTTCATGGCTTGCATTGAAATAGTGTCAGTCTTTAGCAAATTTATTGATGAAAACTATCTATTTAATGAATTAATATCCCTTTGATACGCCAAAAATAGCCTATACCTTGATATTTCAATAATGTCTTTCTGAAGGTGTTTTATTATCAATATTTGAACTAATAACTGCATTACGTAGGAACTGGGTGCACAGTTATCGTATCGAGGAGAAATGCGTCATAGCTGAATATTGCAGACAAAATTTTTTCTTTTTTTTGTTAAATAGAATAAAGATCATTGTTGTCTTCAGCGCTTATTACAACAATTGAAAATCATGTCCTGACGCAGCACAGCTAAAGATGAAATTCTAGAGTTGAATTAGATTGTCAATACTAAAATGAAGAAAATAGTAAATTACCCAGCGGTTCCATGTTCTACGTCATAAATGATTCATTGATTTTATAACTAACAAATTATTGGTGAACAAGAGCAAAACGCTGGTATCTCCTTAATTTCAGATGCATTACACCCACCCTTGCTACACATAGCTACTGTCCAAGTAGAATACACATGACGACAATCTGTATAGCGTTCTTAGAAATCTATATATGTTTAATAAGGATACGAAATTTACCAAGAACATTTTTTATGTGTATACTGTGAAGTATGCTTAAATAATTTTTTGAATACTGACAAACCGGTCCCGAAACGAGGGCAGTGTGCTCAGCTGCAAACGTAATAAACACAGAATCCTGACTGTTTTCCTACCTTTGAAAGAGACAGTTGAGGTCGGTTTCATGGATCCGCAGACACGTTCAATGCCACTGTCTGAGAAGCATAGATTTATCATAGGTCAAAAATCTGCATAGCCTACATTATCTTAAAACTGTTTTGTTATACATGTAGTCGCAATGATGGTGAAAATGACACATCAATGAAAAATTCCCATAAATTTAACCCCACTAATAAGAGGCCCTTCAGTGAGTATCATTTTTTCAACCATTTAGTCATTCAGCTATATTCAGCCCAGGCTCAAGTCTCACCGGAAAAGTTTTTGTTTCTTCCGAAAGACAGATAGTCTCCCCATGTAGAGTTGTAAACTGGTTCTCTCCTCCACAATTAAGGATGGTTGTTATCATATGACTAAAAAATTGTCGAGTGTGGCCTTAACTGAAAACATACTAGCAAACAAACAGTCAGACAAAGCTTTTTCTGATTAAGACTTATACCTTTAGTCTAAACAAAATGTACATCAAATAATGACCAAAGTCCATATATGGACCAATCTATATCAGTTCTACAGCACGCTTTTGCATGCTAATGAATTTATTTCCTCGAATGCTTATCATTTCTGAAAATTGCTTAACTGAAGATATCACGGAATCTTCATTCCATGAGACGCTCAATTTAATTTCGTCTGAATGTCTAAATCAATACGGACTTATATAATATGCATGATCCAAACAGTAGTCTAGATTAATCAATACAAATACTTCAATATTGCCTTCATACACATGTCTATGTGTTCAAATACATAAGCATTTACCATAAAAATATCTCACTGTATCATGGATTTTTTCTAGGAAATCGTACCTCACTGTAAAATGCATGTAGCATTGTGTGCATACAGTTTCTCAACAAAAGAATGTATTGTATATTCTACAAAGGGGAAATGATATTGATGTTCTTGATATTTTTGAACAATGTACAAAATATCTCTAGAAATGCTGAATTTCAAGATTACCAAAATTTCTGGTGTCCTCGCATGCATTGTATCATATACATGTAAATGTATAACAACGAAAAGTCGTCACATAGGTGCGGACCTGGGTGTCTACAATGGGGTGATGGCATAAACTTTTTCTCGCTACCTGGGCTCAGCAAAACAAAAAATTATATATCGACTACTACCAACGAGAACATAGGCGCTCTCTAATTACATATCTTGATACCAAAAAGAGAAAAAATCATTCAAATTTTATGTTGGCGTCATGATACACGTCGTGGTTTATCTAGAATGAGGCAAAATCTTGTATGACATTATTTATCTAAAAGCTCTATATGCAATTAAGTTCAATGTTGCGATGGCAACCGATTTATCTTCGATCGCAAATGAGTCACCGTGGTTTTTTTTACATTCAGAATCTTTCAATGATGTGATGAGAATCATGCCTATTGCAAATAACATTATCAGTTTATCTGCTTGTCTGTTTTTCGTTTTACTTGTGTGAAAACAGAGAGTTTGTCAATGGGAAATAACGCAGAAAAAATAAATTTCATTTAATGTTCATTTATTTTTATCACTTTGCATATCTAGTACTTTCTCTTTGGGATATTTCATGCATTCCTCACAGGGGAAATTGATGCCAGCAGGTGGGACTGAGATAACATATTCCGAGGAATTAACCATGAAGTTGGGAAGTCCATAGAACTCAGATATAAAGGTAATTGCTACATTACTGTGCCTTCAAGGAAAGTTAACATAACACCATTACTACAGAAGAGATTCATGCTTCCCCCCATCCCTGTCCATAAAAAAGTCATACATCATCATACTCAGAAAATGTATGTCGCTTTAAAAAGGGGCTGTTGTAATGTTATGCTAACCAATGGGTCTAGATATCCATATGATTACAATGAAGTTTTTGCAAAACAATGTTCATAAGGGGTTGGTTCTTTATTCTAAACTTTTGTCTACCGGAGGAATTGTACTGCCAACCGTTGAGTTCAAAAGAGAGATTGTACTCTAAGCATGCACGTTGATTGTAATGAAGTTAGTGGGAAAATGGTTTCTATAAAGCACTACACCACTAATTGATGTTAATGTTTAAAAACTCATTTAAGGTTGATGGAACATTTTATCACTCAAGGATGTTGACGTTCCAGGTTCTAGTATGTCCACTGGAGGTTGTTAAAGTACTGTTTTGCTGCAGTGTTGGTTTATAAAGAAATACAGTGCTAATAATACATTCAGTAATGGGTGCGTTGGTACCTGCTGATGCATTGCTGTATACGCTTGACATTGTTGATAATGCACAACCGAGCCCTATTAATCCGGATGCAAATAATAGGGCTGCTTCATCTTCCGAATGAAATTCGGCTGTCGCCTTATTGTGCTAATGAGAGTTTGTAGCCTTATTGTGCTCACGAGAGGCTTTCGTAGCATTGTGTTCATGAGCGGTTGTCGCCCTATAGTGCCTGTGAGCGGCTGTCGCAGTATTTTGTTGATGAGAGGCTGTCGCCCTATTGTATTCGCGAGAGGATATCGCAGTATTGTGCTTTTGAGCGGCTGTTGCAGTATTTTGTTAATAAACGGCTGCCCCAGTATTGTGTTTATGATTGACACTCGCAGTATGGTCTTTATGAATGATATCGCAGTGCTACTTTTCATAAAGGCCGTCACAGAGGTTTCGTTTTGAAAGAGTGTAATCTCTTTGAATTCATAAGAAGTTATGGGAGTTATCTGTTCATGAGAGGTTGTTGAATCATTGCGTTTATCAGATGCTGTCGCAGAATTGTTTTCATTTGAGACTTTCGCAATATTGAGCGAACGTTTGTCAAGGTACCGTGTACATGAGGGATATGACTAAATTCTACGTGCTAGAGGCTGTCGTAGTATTGTGTCTTTAGTATGTTGATAGGTTGATGAAGTATAATTTCCTGAGTTGTTGCAGTATTACTTGAATGATATATTAAATCATCACTCTATCCAATAGAAGTTGTCTCATTGTGTTCATACATGTTGTACAGTGGGTTTAAATAGTGCTGAATCATTAAGAGGTATATAAAAGTTACACACAGATACATAGTTATTAATCACCAGAAAAATCAGGAGGCAATATAAAAATTTGGTGAATGTTGTGTCAAGATTAAATTTTCCATCAAAAATTGCGTTCAAGCACATTCAATTTCTGAAGCTTCCGCCAGTATGTTATCATGCCTGAAATGAGAGTCTACGAAAAATAAACCACAAAGAAATGACGATATATCATATTGTACCAACTAAAGTTTAGTTGATTTTAAGTCAAGAAGGTGGACAAAGGTGGTCATATAAAATGAAAGAAACAAGTCAGTTATTGTTATTGTTATTGTCGTACGATTATTTTGGCCGCAGCCTTTTCAGCTTTTTCCTACGCAATTGGTAGTGCTATGATGATGAATGATAAATTTGTTAGTGTGTCAGTGCACGCAAATGGTGAATATGAAAAGTTGATTCGGTGCTAAATCCTTTAGAGGTTTTGTCATCATTATGTTTCTAAAAGGTTGATTCAGTGCAGTATCCCTTAGTTGCATTCACAATAATCTGGCTTATGGTTAAAACTATTGTATGTTGAGTAACAAACATTGAATTTCCATGTATAATGCTACCACATGAGACGTTATTACAATTAATCATATTTACAATTTAGGTATATTGAATACAAGCACAACTTATCGTCAATTAAGTTGAGAATGCCCATTATTTGTAAATTTAAATTACATGATGAAGTTATTCGATGAATGACGATTTTGACAGAAAAAAAACAAAGAAAAGTAAAATATTTCTTTCTTTTAAACTTGTGCAAATCATAGATTAACTCTTGGAGCAGACATTGGAGTGGGTCAGTTCGATTAGTAATCTCAAAGACTATATGCAGTTTTGTTTAAATTGATCAAGTTAAATCATACTGCATTTTCCATACACCAAGCAGGTAGATTTAAACAAAAAAATTGTTCAAAGAGAATAAAATCCCTTTTTTAAATGTCGCCTCTTTCGAAGCAAAATGACGTATTAGTGTTATTTATTTTTTTTCTTCTATAATACGTTCCATGCATCAAATTAAATCGACTGACAGGTATCACCTCCATTATTAATGTTGAAGGACAATCGAACATTATAGCACCTTTGTTTGAGCTGATTGGTGTCATGCAAATGTAAGTTAGATAGACATGATACATTTATAATACGCCAATTTACAAATACGCAAAACTACAATGATGACCAAACCGAATGAAAACAAAAGAAGATAAATCGGCATTATACGCCAAAAGGGAGTGAGATCAGATGCACCGGAGGAGTCAACATCTACTTCTTACTAGCAACAACCGTAACTTTCGTTTTATAGCTGTAGTGAAATGATGTAAATTCATTACGGTGAAAAAGTTATACGATGTTTCGATTGGTCAAAATTTGTCTGAATTTCTGACATCATTTGATACAAATGTTGATAATTCAAAGTGAAGTGAAGTCGTGCAACTATATATTTTAGTTTTATCATTATTTTTGCAAGGTGTGTTCATCCATATGAAATGCCTCCATTTGTCTCTATGACATCGCAGCCTGTCAGTGATTGGATTATTCTGAGTATGCCGTAGACCAATTAGAGCAAGGTGTCTTAAAAGGATTTGAATCCGCTGAATTATTTCGTCTACAACTTCCTATTATGCCCGTTTTTTCAATAGCTTTTTGTTAAAATCTCTGTCAGTAAGTTGACATTTATTTGATATTTCCTTGTAGATTAAGGCCCTAGCCAGCCTATGTCTGTATTCCTGATAATCGTAAATTGACTCAATATGATGCAATATTTCGCCGCTGAACATGTCTTTTGAAAGCGTATACGTCATACTGTTGACATATGTCTGGCAATTATCCAAGATATGCTATGCCAGCAAAAGAGATGACAGTGCAACTCTATAATTTAAGTCTTCTCTGAAATTCCCTAACTGTTCATATAAAAGGCTTCAAAACCAGTTCTGTAATGCTCTTTGATTAAGATATGACGATTAAGAAATGTAATGATTATTATCCTCGTATCGTTAATCATGCTTTTTTCATATTCTTTCAAGCCTGGATGATATATTGAAACTGAAGGGGTGATTATTTGTTCAAATAATCAGTTTTCAAAATAATTTAGTTATAATAGTAATGAAGTAATTTGGCAGAGGAATGAAAATAATTTCAAATCACGTGGGGTCGCTATATACCAGGGCTCAATATAAGTGAGTTACACTATATTTAAAAATAAGTTTTCAATCTACCCAAAGGAGATATTTAGTTCATGTGACCTCTGCGTATTTTATTGAAATACCAGTAATCTTAATTCTATCAGCTTTTCTAGGGGAGGGGGTTCTATGAGAAAAACAAATCATAACACTAAAATTAAATGAACCTGTAAATCTTGAAAGGTTTAATTTATGAGTTCCACTGCATGGTGATAAATGCTCAACTAACAAAAACCAATATTTCCCAATGGTCATCGCATACCAGAAGTTGATACATAAGCAACTTCATCTGGCCTCGGCAAAAAGGGTTGCAATATAAAATTAACAGTATTCTTCTTTATCGAGTACCAGAAATCCAGAGTATAATGTAAATTGAGTCTTATCCGGCATTTGAACATTATAACGTATCAAAGGTCACCATCATTGTTTGATATGTGAATTTCGCATTGTTTGAAGAGAAGTTTCTAATATTTTGCCTCTTACACCTAAGCTGTTACCAGATTTGACTGTAGTCAAGACGAGTTGATTATTTTCCTAAAAAATTTAAGCTATAGCTAAAACTGTAGTTACCATGATCTGATGATTTCCTAGTTCATTCTCCTTATGATCTTAGTTTTCGAAAGTTATTGACAAATACATTACTGTTTAAAAAATGGTTAAACATGTGAAATTGTGATATTATGATTGATTATAGCCACGTAACGTAGACTTCGTATACCGAGGGTAAGGTATAGACAACACGAGAGTGTTTGGTAAAACGTCACATATGATAAACATTTGATATATCTAATTATGTAAAATAATGTCTTCCTATAAGATTAAACATACACATTCATAATCTTTTATCCTACAGTTAGTATTTGCCGTGGCAGCATTAATATATGTGTTAATTAGAATAGTAATAATTGTCAAAACAATCACCTATGTCTCAATTATTCCCAGTTTAAGAAATCTATTAGATCTCTTATTACTTCCCAAATTTTGTTTCATCTTATGTATGCTTAATACCAGATATGTTTGCCCCTTAATTATAGCAGATTTTTAAATCAAACTTAAATTACTACATTGTATCTCCTTTTTCTAATTGTTACCGCATCCTTTTTTCAGAAAATTTTAATTCCATTTATTCACGAGCACCTGTAGAATGATTATATTGATTTTCCTACAGAATCTGTCCGGATATCGATTGAAATAATTGAAATTTACATAAGATGACTCATGTCTTACCTCCTGATGTCGATTGCACCTTCGATTCATCCGAAAATCTGGATAATGCCAACAGAATGCAAATGACTACTAATCTGTGTTCAAGTATCGCCATGTTTGTCGTACAAGGTCAATATAAGCCGGTATTCGTCTGTCTTTATCGGGGTATTTTTCCCTATTTCATGCGTTTGTTTCTGTACAATGTCCTCTGTAAATATCACAGTTCCATCGGTCTGTTAGTCACTGACGCCTCTGTGCTATGGCTCTATCCTCGCTCATGCAATGCTAACTCGGCACCGACGTCTCAGTTAAACCATCCCCAGTATAGCCAACAGACGTTAAGCAAACAGCTTCGTTCGATTTTCTGCTTTGGAATTCGATCAATCTGAACACACGATAATCTTTGAGAATGCTTCGACACAGAGTGTATCTATACAGAACAACATAGGTCTATCAAGAATGCATCATGATTATCCGCGCTTATTCAGCATGCAATGTTTCAGTATTGATTTGCTGTAAACTTAATTTTTCATTCTTCTGCAGAGCAATGGCATCGCAGAAAACCTATTGGTAGTTCCAGAGAGAAATAGACAGAAAATTGATTTTGTTAGTCATCCCATGAATAATATAACATTTTCTTGCTTTTATCCTGACACACGTTCAACCTGGATATGCCTCAGGAATTCACCTTAATGTGCAATCAAGATCTCTCTTAGAACAATTTATGGCTGTGAAATAAAGTATGTGTTGAGATAAACATGGACCGCCAATATCTGAAGAACTTACTGTCTGATAATTTCGCTGGAATTGACCTTAAAGATTTATTTTGTCTTAGCTTGTGGGAATGAGTATGGTATAACCAGGGCGATAGTAATAATTATGCAATACCAATAAAGGAATAGTGAGAAATTATTATTTTTATTCTTCTTCTTCTTCTTATTATTATCATTATTATTATTATTATTATTATTATTGTAAGGCATATATGGAATATTCTGACAGAGTAGGAAAAAGGTTATTGTTTTACAGAAGCTACATTATGAAGTTCAGATCAAGAGCACATTACATTTTCAACCGAAATAGATATTTTACCGAACTCGTAATTCGGATGAAATTATAGGTAGGATATTCGTTGAACATTTGCGACCGATATGGCATGCCAACAGGTGACTCTAACTCCTTCCGGCCAGCTGGTCCCATCCCGTTGGAAATATGCAATTATTTTACACATTGAGATCATTATTTTGCTTCAACTTGACAGGTTATCAGGACTTGGGTTTTCGAGCGTCCAACGATACTTCTGCAATTTCATTTTAATCTAATAAAGCCATTACACGTTATTTGCTATTAAATTTGCCTGAATTTCCATTCTGGGAGCGTTGAGGTCTCAATTTGTATGGTTGGGATCAAATTACAAAAAGTGAAAAGATGATAGGTTTTGCCACTTTTAAATACATGTATGTTAAGTTAAAAAAATACTTATCTTGAAGGTGAAATGAAATAAGAATGACTATTGTTTAAAAAGATGGTAAGTTTTAGACAACTTGTTCTCAAAACGTAAAATAATACATGCCCTTCTAGGTATTCCTCCTCTTGTATACCCAGGTGCCCGTGTTTGTTTTGCATTGGTTATATGACTTTTGAGTTTGATCGCTGCTCATATTTTATCAAATGTAAAGGGAAGCGGTCGCTACGAAGCTCAGTTTATAACATAGGAGTCTCTATTCATTCGCCTAAGTTTTATTTATAGCGAAGATCATATGAAGACGCCAGTTAAGGGCTTCAAATTTTGAACTTGTCTTGGCCATTGTGACCATCAAGTAATCAGGGGTCTTTAACGAACCGACGATTTTTTTGACGACATGAGACCTCGGTTTTTCTGTCCCTTCAGAAGGACAGTGTAAGATGGGTGCACCTGCTAAAGCTCAAACGCTCGACCGACCGACCTGGGGAAGACCACTTAAGCACGAAGTTACGACAGCTTTTTACATCTGAAATTCTACATTGATAAATTGTAATAAATGAAATAGGGAATTTGTACTCACAAGAAAGTTGTTGCCAAACACATTAAATTTAATGGCTTCCCCTAAATCAAATCAAGTTTATACAACCTCAGCGATCAAAGATTTGAGTCTCTATATCACATTAAGGTCACAGTATTGTGACAATGGTAACTGTTTTATGAAAATGAAACATGCATCAAAAGAGCAGAAATCTTCACGAATCTCTTCATGCACAGATATTTTTAATTCAGGGATGGTGTTTGTTATCATCCGTTGGTTTGCATACTTTTTATAAAATACTACTAGATTGTAGAAATGAATAAACGAAGAAATAAAAAGTTGGAAAACAAGAGAAAAGATAGACAATACAAATCGATGTTTCTGTAAATTATTCATCATTCAAATGTTTCGTATGTGTTACCATCTACATCTCCAAATGTATATCTGCATTTCTCATTCACTATTCATACAGTTTGGCGCAATTCATTTATTTCTGTATTCTCAGAATTATTAGTTCATTGTTAAAGATAGATAAACTTGCATTTTGGAAAATCGTATTTTCTCAGATATACGAATATCTACGTTTGAGCCTCATCATTCCGGAAGGTTTTGTTTCCCAATTAAAATTTCCGTACATAAGAAGTGTCCGGATTACAGTTACACCTGTGTAGGTTGCTGGATGATATTCATTAGCACGGTCATTTACAATGACTACAATTAGCTAGTAAGATTAAGAGCATATGTCTTTTTCAACCGAAATCGACTTTTTACCGAACTCGTAGGGTTTCAGTGGAACATTTGCGACCGGTTTGCCATGCCAACAGGGGACGCTGATTCTTTTCGGACACCTGGTCCCATCCCGTCAGAGATTTGCGTTTGTTTTCTACGTTGAGACAAACATTATCCGAAGGGCTTGGATTATCAAATGTGGCTTTGTACTTCTTCAATTTTACTTATAACGACGTCCTGTTCCCAGAATATTAAGTCCTGATGAATCCGGATTTGTGGAATCCAAATTAAAATGGTTCTGCTATATATAGCCGGCAATTATATATAT
>JACSZP010015941.1:0-24575 GCA_016161895.1 Pinna nobilis | reverse complement strand
TGCATTTTTCATCCGATTCCAATCAGATTTTCCACAATAATAGATCCTTTTGTTCAGATCTTTGTATTTTTTGGTGAGGATCTGATGAAAAATACGGGTCCAGCTCCCTAAAAACTGTTGGGCCCTTTTTCGGTTTTCTCGGTCACGGATGGCTGAACATAACCAGAATTTTTGTTATGGATAGTNNACGAGTGAATTTCTATTTGTTATAAAATTGTGGTCAAAGCGAGTGAATAAATACGCAGCAATATAATGTCCGTAAGAGTTATCCCTCTTTGATCATCGAACAACAGTGTTTACGGTGCTATCAGTAGAGAGATATGCATTTATTTTCTTCCAATTTACATTGACTATGTAACTGTACATGCATTGAACGTGTTTTTGAGTGTTCATCGTGAAGACATGGGTTCGAACGCGATTCAGACTACGATTGACTACCCCTGTCTTTCGAATTAGACAGTAAAAACCGAGATCAAATGTCACAGCTGGTGTCGGCACGTTAAAGAACCTTCCAAACTTTCCGGCTATAAGTGCGAAGTAAAGACAACATTTGTAGCCCTAAACGCTTAACAAAATTACAATAAAATTCAATTCAAAACACTTCATTTCATTACAATACAAAACAATACAATAACACTTCATATTCTCCTTCTTCAATGAAAAGCCCTTCGTATTCGTTTACGAATTCTAGTTACTAATTAAGTTTTTTGCAACTGCATTGCAGTTCTGGTAGATAACTTGGTGATGAATAAAAAAGATTGAAAGAATATTTTTAGTCAAGACTTCAATTATATTTCAAGAAAAGCTTTTTAATCATTTCTTTTGCCAATGATGCCAAAAACTTTTGAAAAAATGCTTGTTTTGCCTACTTATTTTGTAGTAAGTTAATCTCGTAGTCAGTTGCTTTTGTGTTTTATTTATCGTATGTAATTTATTCAGTGAATGTTTTTGGAATAATTGTACTCCTGTGACAAGATGCAGGTCCCTTTCAATATTTTTATATGTGTACCTGTGTGTGCAGTTTAGACTTCAAGGCCTGTCACCTCTATATTCAGAGAACAATCCTAGCTGAGATATCAACCTCTAAACGGGAGGTCAGAGGTCAAATTTTAGCAGCCATGGCTGGATTTTCTTGTCATTTAGATAATGCACTAAAAATTGAGGTCCCAGGTCTCAGTAGCGATGCCTGCATATCAAAGATCCATTCTGCTCAAGTGCCAAAAGTACCAAGCAAAGGCCCAAAATTTAAAGCCCTTCATCGGCACCAAGTTATGCTTCCATATGAGTGAAAGTTGTCTGAGTTTGGCAGTAAGAACTGTAATGGCTCTGTGATGAACCTTCTCATTGTGGGGTTATGGGTTTGAATCCACACTACTGTGTCAGCTGACCTTTGTGTCCTTCAGATGAAACAGTCAAAGCAGTGTCACACTTGGTGTTGGTAATGTGGAGAACCCTCACTGCTCAAATGGCTGAAAATGCTGAGCATAGGCCTTACCAGCATAAAGTCATAAATCTGGTTGTCAATCCAATACTTTTATTACAGATAGATGAATCTCAGTCTAATTAAGAGAATAGAAATAATATGTATATATATGTTTGTATGAACGTGTCTTGAGTAGGGTAGAACTTTAGGTAATAGATCAGTAGGTCAAATGTCAAGTTTACATAAGTGGACGCCGTTTGGATTTTTTTTTCTAGTTCACTGAAGCCAAAAGTGAATAGCAAGTGTAATTTGTGAAAAATGGTGCAAGTATTTGTATTTAAAATACACCTAAAGTAAAGAATAAAACTTCACTTTGTAGGAAGGGGGTCTGTATATTAAGTTTGACTTGTACACTAATGGGACAACTGAAGACCAGGAAACCATTATTCTTCTACTTGTTAACTCATTAACCCCTGAATTTTAATGGACTCTTCCTTAAATCAATACTTTAGGCAGATTCAAATGTATGTTTAGGGGTGAATGGGTCCAATATCAACAAAGATTGAAAAAAAACAGAGATGACATTTGTTGCTAAACTATCTATTGAATTGAATTTTTTGTTAAACTAGCTTTTGGAATTTGAGAAACTTAATCAACCTCTGGGGCTTGGTTATGGTTTTTCAATGAGAGCCAGTATTATTTAAATTTTTGTGAATTTTTACCACAGTTACAGCTCCAAGGGAACTGTCAAATATAGTTCAGTTCAAGGGCATATCAATGTATCCCTGCTTGTCCATTCATCTGTCCATCCAAGTATAAATTGGGTACATGATTTATTTGGCTATCCCCTCTTACAGTTTTTGAAGTACAGCTTTTCATAATTTGCTCAAAGTTTATAGAAATAATGGAGATGTTCATGTTCATAGTATATCTAACCCCTCCCCCCATGTCCCCATAATAGGAGATTTGGGGCATATATTTTTTGATATATATATATATATTTTTAGATATTGTCAGAATAACACTTTTTTCATATTAGCTGAACAGACAGAGACATCATTCGTGTGCTTCAAACTCACTTTTATCATCTAGTTTTCTTTCTTTTTGTGTTTTTTGTGTGTGTATGAATTCTAGTTTTAGATATGCGTGGCATCATGGCTTTGTTGGTCATCTGGATAATTTTTTTTAATTTTTATTACATGTATGGTCTGGTCAGATTCAAGCCATATATATGACCTGTGTGTATTCATTACACCGAAAAATTTGAAAACTGTTAAATCCAGCATCAGTTTTCATTATTCATGTAAACAGTACTTAGCAATTCCCCACTAGATAACCCTATTTTTGCTTATTGTTTTACATAAAGTAAAAGCATTGTGGGCTTTATGGCTTACTCTTAACATTTGTGGTTTAGAGATTGATTTTGTTTGATTATATTTTCCCCACTAATGCCCTTGCTCCTCTAGGAAAGTAAAACACACCCATATGTAAAAGTAAAGTATTTATGGTTCAATGTTTTTATATTGTGAAATATATTTACGATGAATTCTTGTGTACATTCTACCTCTCTTCAGAATAATACCCATACACTGTACTAAAATGCATATTGTACTGGCCAATCTCTGGCCAGCATGTTGATATTGCATGCAAATTAGATCCAATAAATTCATTCTGACTGATTGATATTTGAATGTTTATGACATGCCAAAATTGCATACAAAATAGACAAATTCGATAAGTAGGCCTCTACTCTGCTTGGTTCAAATTTGAACCTTGACCTTTCCAATAAATCCAGGAAAGGTAACTCCTGCATGTCATTCCATACAAGGTTATGACAGTTTCTCTAGGATTCTGTAATGATTGTGCATGTTCACCACTTCGCTTAGTAGTCAGGTTTCTCTGATTGACAAATATTGAATGCCACCACTGTCTGACTGACTTCTGCATTATTCTACTGTAACCATGGCAACAAACAGGTTGTATGATTGTGAATATCTTCTGCTGGACTGTTCCTGGGCCAGCCTGCAATGTGAAATATTTGTTCCTGATTTAGATAAGTCATTGTTTGTCGTATATTCTATTCTCTTACTAGACTTTCAGGTCTTATATACTTTTTTTTTAACTTACATGTACCTCACAAAGTAAAAGGGAGTTGTTTATTCCCATTGTCCCTTTGCTTGCATCAGCATCAGCACTTATGTAAAGAAGTGTTATTTCTGAAATATGGAAGTTATGATGAATTGCACATTTGATGAATTTATATTTACCCTTTCAACCCCTAGTATGCTCTTTTCTATTGTCTTAGACCAGTCCATTTTGGTCTGTGGTGTTGAAAGGGTTAATGTGAAAAGATGAAATATTGTTTCAGATGCAGCCTATGACTCATATTTCTGCATGAGTGGTCATATCAATTAAGAAGATGTATTAGCTAATGTTATGTGTAACGTTTTCAAATTGTGGGATCTTTGAGCTTTGGTTGAACATCATTATATAAAAGGAAGGCGGAGGGTTTTTACATGTTTTCTGTATTGCTTGAGTGGGCTTATCAATAAAGAACATATATCAGCTACAATTATGTATGTCATTTTCAAATCAAGGGATTTTTTAATTCTGGTTGAAGACCATTATGAAAATGGGGGGGGGGGGGGCTTAGAATGTTTTCCTTATTTATGTCAGCTTCTTTGTAACCCTCTAGACCGTAGATAATATGCTTAGCAGCAATCTTATTAAAATTCAATGTTTTATGTGGTTCATGTCTTTGATAATTCTGTGCTGCTCAAAGACTTACTGAAACCCATATGAGAGATCAAATCACATAATCTCATCAGAACTTTCTTGTCAATTTTACACTCATGATTAGAACTTCTTTCTTTGTCAGCACCCAATCAAATGTCATACTTTCTGTAGCATGACATTTGATTGGATGCCAAGAGAGGTTATGGAATTTGACCTCTCTGGTAGGTTTCATTCGAACTTCGTGCAACACAACATAAAAAAGAAGCACATTAAAGATCAAATTTTGATTAGATTTGTCTATCAGTGAACAGTAACGGGTACATGTACTTTGTTAAGTCACAAATTATGCAAATCTGTTTCACATATTAATTTACATGTGACTCAACTTCTGCTTTCTGCTAGTTAGCTTAGTTTTTCTATTTGCATTAATTGTTACCATATTTCTCAATTTGGCTACTGCATCCTTTTTATGATAAAGATATCTGTCAACTAATTTTTGTTTTGATTAATCAATATTGTTGGATTCTGAAAGTGTTGCACATTCCAAATTTATGTATACCATTTTCAAGACCAATAATTCATTTCATGGGCTGCTGAGGAATTGGACACAAGAGTTGGGTGCTCATTAGTCCAAATTAAGAATCAGCTTATTATAAAATCAGCAGTTCACATGGGGCAACAGGGGACTATATAGACAACTTTTTTCTATTGATTGTGGGAGGGGCTAAATATAATCCGTTTTATGCATCTTGTCAACTGGCTGGAAAGGTTTATCAATTTGATTAAATTGAAACAATGGACTGAGGAGCACTCAGAGGGACATTAGGGCTTATTTGATCAAATATGGTATACATGTACATTATTTTATTCTTGAATTTCTTAGCATTGATTTTTGCATGCTCGTGTATGTTTTGTAAAATTGTAGTAAGATTTTTCATGAAAATATCAGTAAATCACAAACTTTACTTTTTAGTTATGCAATAAGAGTTTGGGCTTCACTAATTGCAAGACCGGAAACTATTTTTGACATTAAGAAGGATAAACATGTGGAGCCGTCACTTGATGTCATCAAACAGGTCTTTATAGACTGTTTCCATAAAACTACAGTCAGCAAGGTAAGACTCTCAATCTTGTCTAGTGCTTATTCAATGTTTATGTTGTTGTATTGTTGTTTAATGTCCAACTGAAGAATTATTCAACCTATATGGAGAGGTCACTGTGTGTCGGTGAAGGGCAACAGATTTTGCTCCCTGGGGGAAGGGGGACGTTTGCTAAGCATCACTTGTAACAATATTTTCAGTAGCATTTGAACATGTTTCTGACAAAAAGTGCATGAATTGTAACCTTTTTTTTTTTTTGGACATTAGTCTTTTACTGCCCCATTTGAATTACCAAGATAAGAGTTTAAACATATTTTATTGTTGTCACTATATAGGTACAATATGATATATATACATAAATATTTGCAATGGATAGGAAAAAAAGCTTACAGCATATAAAAAATTTGCTCCAGAATGTACAAGAGACTGCAAAGTAGCTGGGTTAAACTTAAGACTAGCTGATCTAAGACTGATCTTACTTCAAATTAAACCAAGGCCAGCCACCTCAGATCTCTCCAACTTGAACCAAGGTCAGCCATCAAATGCTGAGCTCTCTTCAACTTGAGCTATGGCAAGGTAGCTCATCAAATTCTGAGATCTCTCCAATTTGAACCACAGCCAACTCATCAAATAATGAGCTCTCTTCAAGTTGAACTAAAGCCAGGTTATCAACTAATGAATTCTCTTCAAGTTGAATCAAGGCCCGCTGATCAATTACTGAGCTTTCTTCAAGTTGAACCATGTCCAGCTGATCATATACTGAGTTTTCTTAAAGTTGAAACAAGGCCATCTTATCAGATAATGAGCTCTCTTCAACTTGGACCAAGGCCCAATGATCAAATGCGAGTACTCTTAAAGTTAAACGAAGACCAGTTCATCAGATGCTGAGCGCCAGGTCAAGTTATTTATGGTTAGGGTCAAATATGTTCAACAAATCTACATGTATACAACTTTGACGTACATATATACTTTGCAATCAGATTTTGCTTTGTCACACTCTAGTAATTAACACATCTAGTTATCTATATAATTTGATATTTTTTTCAGGATTCGTCCCTTCAAAAACTTCTGTTTGCGTTGGAGTTCCCAGACTACCAGAAGAAAGTGTCAGTGTTTTATAAGGTGTTGGCAGCCAGAGAACAGGTGCCTGATGAGGACTTCTGGAGGGAAATGCAAAAAGTCTCAAAGGTATGAACATTTGTTATCATTTTACTAATGCTGGTCAATACAGTTCCCAGCTTAAGATCTGTTCCCATTTTGCCTTTCCTGCAAATACCAGTTTCTATTTTCTTTAGTCAGAATCAGAAATGTGCATTTCACTTTGTCCATTAGATACATGTATAGAGAAATCATATGTACATTACATGTATGTACAATGAGTATTTGTGAGTCTTTACACATTACAAACATGCCAATTGTGTATTGTGTACAGTGTCAGTGAAATTTGAAGTTTGATTGTCAACAATCTATCTTTCACAAAATCTGTTTAAGCTCTGATCAGGAATTATTTCTTCAAAGTTTCTATTTCCTTCAAAGAGGAACCCATTTTTATAAATTAGCTAGCATTTACTGTTGTTAAAGTATGATATTTCACCTTATAACAGATGCAGCAGGAATTGCCATTCCAGAAAACTGTAGCATTGCAGAGATTATTCAAGTTCATCACCCAATATCAGGAAGATGTAAGTACACATGTACCAAAAAAATATCAAATCTCTATCTCAGAGTCATTCATGGGATCAATGAAACACATGAAATAGAAATGGCTGCTAACAGTCATTGTTCCACATATAGGCCTACTGACTTTCATTAGGCAAGCCATATTCTGGTCACTGATTTAAGACTACGGGCAAATTCAGGTGTCTTGTACAGCAGGTTTGACGGTATATTTCCTTGACTGTCTCAAGGCTGACTAGCAGGTTCTTATTCCAGGATAGATCAATACTCATTGAGACCAGAAGGTCAAAAGAACCTTATTTTCCTGTCCATAGCCTTGGTCAAATTTATCAAAACTCTGAATAAGTCTAATTTAACAAGAGAATTATATTATTTTTAGCCCCATTGGAGAATCTTTCACTTGTATAGAGACATCACCATTTGCCAATGAAGGGCTACACATTTAGCCTTTGCTCTTCACTAACAACCAGTGAGCTCTGAGAGTTCTTTAACTTACTTACAACAACTGTGATCCAGAACTTGGGTTGTTATGGTCTCATCCAAAGGACAGGAAAAACCAGTCACCTTCGCAAAGTAGACTGAAACCCATGACTTCACAATCTGAAGATGTACATGCTAACTACAGAGCCACAATTCTTCTTCCCAGGAGGATGTAACTACATGTATGGTGAAAGTGGAGGATGACAAAAATAACAAATAATTCTTCTTTTTCCAGATTTTCACTGACCTTGATGAGGGACCTGAAACTAAGGATCTCATGTTTGCCAAGAAATTAGATGATGTTTTCCAATTGATGCATGAAGATGAATGACGTCATAATCGGTAACAGAAGCGTGTGTATTTCTGCATCATCAAACATTTGTGTGAGGACACCTCAGACCAGAATGGACTGGTCTAAGACTATAGAAACAGATCATTCTATTTTGCTTTTCAGGGTTGAAAGTTTATATTCAGATGTTGAGTTATCAGAGTGCTGTTATAATGTTTTTATTTCTGTGGAGTTTATATACACTGGCAATGCCAACATGTTACATCTGTAGTTTGGTTTCTGTTTCAGAAAAGCAGATGATCAGAGATGTTTATAACCAGGGTTCTGTATTTTGATATACAGAGAACATGCCATAGTTTTTTATGCTTCTTAGTGATATAGTCAGAGGAATCAATTATAATTTTACCAGTTTATGTATTCAAACCTCTGAAATTGCTTTAAACTTTTATAATGCAATAGAGACGTTAGATTGGAATTCATGCATATACGTGTACATATACAGAACTAGCCACTAAACTTGAAACTTCACTCCAAGGTCTATGGACTTTGCTCCATGATGCTCTAGTTCACAATAAACTGATAATTCATGGATCATAGTTTACAAATCCCCTTGTATTTTCAGCCAACACTTTACAATGTAACCAGTGGAATCTCCCTGTTAAGACCTTACTTAACTTGGTCTGATTAAAAAGGCTGTCTGACTTGACACAGACTTAGCCTGGGTCGATTATCGACTGAGACTGAGTTTTGGTTTTCTTTAGTGTGAGTCTACCTCCTAATTCACTTGATCTTTAGGTCAGATTCAATTGTAAATTTTTATTTTTTTTTATTTTCTTTCACTTTGTACTTGTGTTTTATCTGCTAAATGAAAAGGTTCTTATTTGGAGATTTTGCTGATATACTTTTTGACACTGATAGTGATGAATCTATCGGTCGCAGTATAAATACATTTGTAAGTGTATATTATTAAGTATTATTATCATGTACAGTCAGAGGAAGCTCTTTATATTAATTGCCACTCTTTTTATGCCAAACTGACATCTAGCTATGATTTTTCAAAAACAAAATGATTCCATCCATGTAGACGCAGTTAACATTATAAGTGTTCGAACTTAACATATACTATGCCCACATACTCTTTCACCCAACCATGAGGGCAAACTCGATCGCCAATCCCAATACATGTATGACTAAAGAAACTTAGAGAAGGAAAGATGGCATCATTTAGAAAATTTATTGTATTTTCATTTTGCTCATTATCGGTAGCTTGCTCATTTATACAAGGTGATATGATCAGTTAATTCATACCAGTATTTGTACAGCAATGATTTGTTTTCAGTTTTAGATAAATCTTATAAATGTGCATTTATTGTCTACGCAGTAACAGTTTTATCATATTGTTTGTAGATATTGTCACATGCCTAAAGTTTGTCATCTCTGCCAAATGATGACATGCTCTTGACATCATTAATAGTACAGAAATAGTTTTGCATCACCTTGAAATAGATTGTAAGGACACTTTTGTACATGTTTAGTCTTCTGCTCTTTTCAATTTAAGAAACAAGTTTTGATTGCTTGCTAAATCCCCATTTTGTCAGATATGGGATGGGTACTGGAGTCCCCAAAAACTTTGGCTCCACAGTCATTTTAAGACCAAGTGGTCAAATTCCTTTGGCTAAAACAGTAAAAACTTAGATCCATGTCACTGTCACAGATCATCATGTCAATAATTCTCTACTCCTCAATGACCAAAAGCACCAAGCATAGGCTAAAATTTGGAGCTCTCCACTGGTACATTTGTATTTAGTGATATTGTCATGTGAATCACAGATTCTTGAATGAGACAATAAACTACAATACAACAACCATTAGTGCAAAAATCTGCCTCTTCCATCTGTTCATAACAGTCCACTTTTGTGAAAGATATCTTCTTTTTACATTAAGGTAGCCATGTGACCATTAGCATGTTGATTTATTGCGACTTTCAGTTCATTAATATATCTTTGTTTAAATTTTTGGTCTGACTTTAGATTTCAGTGTAATGAGATTGGGGTCAAATTTCCTCTTTGTGGACAAATCTTGCTGGTGATGTTTCCTTTTGCATAATCAAAACCCTTTACTATTAGAAGTGGTAACAAACCTTTGGCTTGTGATTATTTTTAAGTATGATTTTATGTCAAATACCATGAAATGGTTTGTACGTGTATAGTAGAGTCGGTCTATAACAAATCAGCTTAAAGTGAATTTAGTGCTATAACGAAGAAGAATAAAATTCATGAAAAGAATTGCTATTTATCTATTTATATAGTAAATTCTGATGCTTAAAATGAAGGATGCCTATAACGAAGTCATAAGTTGATCCCCTTTGACTTCGTTATAGACCAACTCTACTATAGTTAGAATCTGTTATTCTTTAGCCATAATCAATAGCATTTTTCTTAGGTACAGTTGACAGATTCATTTGGTAACTTTAGAAAATGTATTACATGTACATTGATCTGGTTTGATTATATTCTGAGAGGAGTAAATTATCT
Organism: Pinna nobilis; assembly: GCA_016161895.1. NCBI lineage: Eukaryota > Metazoa > Mollusca > Bivalvia > Pterioida > Pinnidae > Pinna > Pinna nobilis. The sequence goes on along the minus strand of JACSZP010015941.1, from coordinate 14,336 downwards.
TTGTTTTGCTCAAATTGTATTTGTTTAAATTATGCTTAGTGGAAATCAAAGACTATATGTGTATATTGTTCTGGTTGCAGTTTGTGAATTTGATATTTTAATAAAGTCACACTTGCTCAGCTTTAAAGAAATGTGATGTGGTGTATAGTAGATGTTAATGGATTTTGATGCAGATATAAGGCTCATTGATGCTAGTGTGAGCTAACTGATGCTAGTGTTAGCTTACTGTTACTAGTATGAGCTTACCAGTGTGACATTACTGAGGCTAGTGTGAAAGTTTTAGATGGTGATAGGACTACAGAGGAAGGAGGAGAAATTGTGATTCTCCCCATTCACAGTGATGAATTGGATTAATCCCCAGAACAAATTTAATGTATATTCCCATCTTGTTAATGTCAACATGGACAAGTTTCACCATGACTTATTTATCCTGTTCCTTTCCTCTGCATCAGCTTTTAGGAAGTACATGTACTATATTATACATTGTAATGCACATGTTCCTTTGGTAATTGGTATGCAATTGAACATGCATGTTTTGGAATATGTTTTTTAAATTTTTTTCTGCAATAATTTTGCTATTGTAAATTGCCACATTCTGTTTGCCAAATATCAAAAATAGGTAGTATTTTGTTTGACTTATTTTGGAATATATATTCAGCATGTCTCTCATTCATCAACTTCCATTACTTAGTACATAAATGACATCTGCTATATACTTTGTGCCATCTCATAAAAAGCCTTGACTTGATATAGGTTGAAAGTGTATACCCATCACTATTGAAATTCATCCTGACTTAACTATGTAGGAGCTTTCCTGCAAGCAGGAAAGTTTCATTAAAACTATCTGATTAGTTATAAATGATGTTTTAGCCATGTGGCATCTACATGTAAATTGTTGATTAATATTGACCTCTGATGCATTCCTAACTAATCTCAAACTCCTGTTTGATTTCTTTCGGATGAATATATTTGGGATAGGGGTGTTACATGTAACACCCCTCCCTCTAATGTGTAGTCAACAGCTCTTCATGAAATGTGTCTTAATTTACTTCATTCTGTAGTGCACATCATGAAATGGGAAATTGAAGGGTGAAATTGTTGTATTACCTTCATGTTTATTCATCTACTTGTATACTCTACTTGTATATGCAATATCCTAGTATATCAAATTCTACAAATGATGTAATTACTTTTCATGGAATTGATGCTTTACATGTATGTCGTCATCTATTATAGCTTATGATCATGTATGTGTTTTTCTTGTATGTTTATATGTGTGTATTTGTGTGAAAGGATTTATGTGCTAAGTACAGTACAAGAAGTGCTAAGCTTTCCCTAAGTCTGTGAGCCTGTTTTATGAAGTGTGAAGATGTCTATTTTGCAATGAATTAACAGTTTGTAGTGATTCAGCATTTTGTATGTACATATAGTAAGTTTGCTGGTGCAAATATAACATTCCCAGGTGATCCATTGGTTATAGAGTCATTTCTATCGTACCTATTGACTTAAAAAGTTTCAAAAGCATTTCAAGTTGGTTTTTATGTGGCATATATTTTATACAAATTTTTGGATTGAATGGCTCATGGCTCTATTGTAGCATGTTGGCCCTCAGATTGTGAGGTCATGGGTTCAAAGTCCCTTGATAGGAGCAGCTTGATTTCCCTGCCATGAAGATGAGACAATAAATAAGGAAAGTCCCATGTCACATCAGGTGTTGGAAATCTCCCTATTCAATGGCTGCAAGTGTCCCGTTTTGGCCAAACTTTGTACATGTAGTCCTTCAGTAGAATTTGGTGATGTCTCAATATTAGTGAAAGATTCTTGATTATGGACTAAAATTATATGGAGACATCACCATATGCCAGTGAAAGGCTACAACTAGCTTATGCTTGGCAGTTATGGGTATGGCCATTGAGTAGTGAGGGTTCTCTAGTGTACCAGCACTCAATGACCTGTACTACGTGACACTGGACATCGATTTTTTAAAAAATTAAATTTCCCACCCTTCCTAATGGTTTGGAATCCCTGACTTGACGATTTGAAAACAAGCAATCTAACTGATGAACCATATTATATATCCAGCGGTTTATAAATGAGGTGTTGATGTACATATAGAGGGACACAGCTACACTGGAACCTTGCTATTAAGACCACCCAAGTGACTGGCGAGTATTGGTCTGATTGTGAGATGGTCTCTTGTTTTAGTAAGTTGAAATAGGCATACATTGTACATGTAAATAGTGATAGAAAGACTGAATTTTGATCGCTTGTAGTGGTCTACATGATTTGTGGGATGGTCTCCTAAATGATGTGGTCTTTAGGCGAGATTCCACTGTACATAGATAGAAGGAAAGATTGATGAGAAAAATGAGAGAAGAATATAAAGGATGGTTGTGTGGTAGTAGCTGAGTACATTGTATAGAACATGTAGTTTGACTAACATTTTGTAGATGATCTATTCACCCTTTACCTATCCATGTACATGTAAATATGATTTAGACACATATAATGATTCGGATTGGATTCTTTTATGGTTTTTTTTATATTTCATGTTTGTAATCACAGTATGTCATGTTGGTTTTTTAGATTTCACCAGACTGCTTGTGCTTATTTTACTATTTTAGCAAATGTTTTATACCAAATTCGACATTTGTCAATGAACCTGTGAATGCTTATACCATAGATATACATGTACCCACTACAGGATTATGTTGATTTTTCCTATACTGTTTTGGTCATAGTATTAAACTACAGTGAAACATGTACAATGCATGTATATATGTAAAGACTGTTTCTCTATAGACACAACTTAGCCAGTCTTTGTACACAAACTGTGGTCTTTATGACAAAGATTTTCATACACAAACTGCAGTCTTTATGACAAAGATTTTCATACACAAACTGTAGTCTTCATGACTGAGATTTTTAAACACAATAGGTTGCTAGAGTAGGTTTTACTGTAAATTCTTTTTATCATACTCTCCATGGTATATATCTTTACAAATCTAAGGACTGTCCCAAGGATATCGAAATGATCAAAACGAAAGAATGTACATGTATTATATCGTACCTGCATGTTATTTTACTTCTTTTTTTTTTTTTGCACTGCCAGGAATGGAACCTGTCAAACATGACATTCCCAATGCTAGGTTATGTTGAAGCATTTAAAATAATAACTGTGATTAATAAGAGATGGTCTTTCAAGAAAGTTGGACTCCTACACTGTGTTTTAAAAATAGAGTATTACAATGTACATCTACATGTATGTATGATATTTACATAATTAGATTTCCAGAAAAGTTTTCAGTTCAGCATTCAGAATATTTCCTTTAAGGATGTACATATACTACATGTAGCAATGTTGCCAAAATGTTTTACTCCTAAGCAGATTTTTTTATGTCATGAAATATTACTTCTAGTCGTAGAATGTTGTTATACTTTGCAAAACATGACAATATGTGTCACTGCTAACCAGATTTTTTTCAGGGCTGAAGTTTTCTTAAAGGATTTGATTAGAAATATAGTATTGTGTGGGCTGAAATCTGTGCCAATTCTAACTTAGTACCTTCAGTTTACGTGCCAAAATCTTGTTGCACCATGCTCTGTATGAGAGTAAACAATATCCAAAATTATAAGGTTCTAGTAAAAAAAAAAGGACATCCAAAGACACCAAGGGGGCATTCCAATTTCAAAAATAAAAAAAAAACAGACAACATTATGGCCAAAACAAAAAGAGACAACACCAAAAACAGCAATTCTCTTAACAAGACGTATAAAGCCAAACACAGAGTAACACGAACCCTACAAAAAACTGGGGTTGAGTTCAGGTGCTGTGGAAGGGTACGCAACTCCTGCTCCACGTGCATCACCCATGTTGTCACATAGTCTAGAAAACAGGAATACATTTGAATTTACTTATACTGTATTTCACATTCAGTGAAAATGCTAAGGGGCATAAAATATAGACACCAAATGCTATCATAATTTTGCTGCATTACATACAGTTTAGAGAACTATTGTTGCTCCTACGTGGTAGAGTGCTCAGCTTTAGGCTGTGAGGTCATGTGATCAAGACCCAGTGGAGTCAGCAGGCTGTTTCTGTCCTTCAGATGAGATAATAAAAACTTCAGTCCTGTGACACAGTATGCCAGCACTTGAATGTCCCTCACTACTCAATGGTCAAAAATGACAGAGAATAGGTCAAAATTTGAAGCTTATTAAGTAATAGGACCTACAGCCATATGAGTGAAAGATTCTTGGGTAGGACTTTAAAAAGTAAAGTACACTGTTTCTTGTATTGATAATGATGCCACTGCTGATCTAATTTAATTTGCAAAATGGCCAGAAACAAAAATGCTACCGATAAGTAAAGTGTGAGGTAAATTGCCTCTGTTAATGATCTCAGTAGATTTTACCATAAAGAGATAATTTCCCATTCAATATCTCATATGATTTTCTCTATAAACCCCAAACTATCTTTTACATTTAGTTTCCCCAAGAAAGCTTACTCTGTTGTTTTGTATTTTAGTTTAAATAAGAGTTGAGCACCTCATACTTCATAAGTAAAAATACATTCTACCAGTGCCTAAAGAGGAAGGTTAAATAAGAAAGAATAGAAGTTGGATATGTGACATGAGTTGGAATAGATGAGAGTTTTTATAGAGAAAGTTTATTTCTTTATTTTGCCAAACATTTAATGGTTACTGGGTGCACATTTAATGGAATCAGTTGTAATGTAATATATTGCCAAGAACAAATGTACATGCATGCTTATATAACCATCATATATTTGAAGTGTGCTATGTCTTGTGTTGTCTTTTTACTCTAACCTTTTTATCCTTATCTGAGGCTGTTATTAAACATGTGACAATTTGCATTTTATATTGAAAAGGGTCAGTCCATTTATTATGAAGGTAGTAAACTTTTTCATATAGGTATGAACAAATTCCTGATTTTAAATACCATTTTTTAACATTTGAATTTTTTTGTTAATCCTGTCAAACTTTGCATAGAGACTGTACTTGTTAAAAGAATTTCAATCCCTTTCTTACACATGTAGTACATGTATTTGTTTTTTAAAGACATTATAAAAGTATAGAAAAACCTAGTGAATTTGATTTACATTTGGTTGTTTATTAAGAATCTAATTTTATAAGTATTCAAAGATCATTAGATTACAGACTGTATTTCAGTTTTCTTTACCATTAGGTGGTCTTTGCTGTGATTTTTCATCTTTTCTGGCAAAAGAATTTTGTGAGAACCTTTTTACAACTTCCCTATTTAAGAAAGTTTTACTGAATTTCTTTTTTTGAAAAAGAAAATTAATTTCCGAAAATATATTTCATTTAGAGGACTACCGGTATTGTACTTACAGAGCATTCTGTGTGGTTTTGGTAAAGCTTTTTATACAGTGGAACCTCACTATTAAGACCACCCAAGACACTAGCTGAAATTTGTCTGATTTGTGGTGGTCTTCTGAGGGAGGATGTAATAGTCTAGATTAATGAAAAATGGATTGAAGTATGGTGGCCCTTATTTTGAGGTGGTCTCTTAAGCAAGGTGGGGCCTCCGTGGCCAATTGGTTAGCATGTTCGACTGCGAATCCAAAGATCCAGGTTCGAGCCGCGTAGTGCCATTCCATGGTTGGCTGTCCCTGTCTTTCAGATGAGACAGTAAAAACAGAGGTCCTGTGTCACAGTAGGTGTTGGCATGTTAAAGAACCCTTTCTGCTCTACGGCCAGCAGTGCCGAGCATAGGCAAAATTTGTAGCCCTACACCGGCACAGGGTGACATCTCCATATGAGTGAAATATTCTGGAGTTGGACGTTAAACAACAATACCACGCCATCTTAAGCAAGTTGGTATTTAGACAAGACAACACTGCATTTAGTTCAGCCTGTAGTTAGTAATGAAAGTATTACATAGCATAATAGGTCTGTATTTTTGTGTTCTTTTGACAGACACATATTTCACATTTTCCGCTCTTGACATATAAAAGGTTACGTTTGTATTGATACTGTTGATTTTATGGATATATATGTGTATGTACATGTAGTAAGCAATTGCTTTAACATTCCTGTCTATTTTTGTAAGCTTTATTCAATAAAGATACATAACGTTATTGTTTTGTTGTTGTTCTTGTTTGATTACAGAAATGAAGTAAAATCAGCTTTCATACCTGCAATAACAAATACATTGGGACCGGTAAAATGACTACATTATATCAGTTTTCCGTTGTTTAAGGTTGTACACACTGAAGGTAAACATGGGAATCCGAGATTTTGTTCGTTATAACCAGAAATTCAATGTTTCCGACTTTGCTAATTTACAAAGTTCACTGTACAGGGAATTTTTGAGGTTGAATAGGTTCTGAGCATTCTGATTAATAATTAAATATTGATTCTTACTCTCTTATCGACAAGTCGGTTAGAGAACTTCCATTGTCTCCATATAAGTGAAAGATTCTTGATTGGGAGGTTAAACAATAATACAACAACAACAGAGAACCTCTGCAGCTGTTTGTCTAATCACACCAGTTTTCCAGACTTATTGAACAGATATTGAACTAATATTTTTTATAAGCATGTGGTCTCATGCGCGGATCTAGAGGAGGGGTTGAGGGGGTCCTGACCCCCCTGGAATTTTAAAAATATATACTAATCTTGGTCAATTTTTAGTAGATTCTCATTTTAACAGGGTTAGGCTTTTCCTTTTTACAAGTTGGACCCCCTGGAATAAAAATCAAACCCCTCCCCGAAAAAAAAATCCTGGATCCGTGCATGGGTCTACTGCATTAACCCTATACCTACTCCTATTGAAGGAACATGACGGTGGCCATATAGCCTACTGCACTTAACTTCTATAACTATAGCAAGCCAAAGAAAAGGTTTACCGTTTGCCATGTGATCTGTTTCATAGTTTAGTTGTTCCAAAACAAAAACAGTGAACTATCAGGCTGACCACCTAAAAATCTACAAGCAAAAAATACTTATATGTCTTTAGTACAACACTTTAATAACAAATAACAGTATATATAGTTTGATTTACATAATAAAAATGTAAATTTGTATAAAATATATTAATTATAACATTTGTAAATCCAATGCAATATTAAGGCAGCATTCTGGAGAAAAAAAATGATAGTACATGTATTTTACATAATGTAGGTAACATTCAGTAATCAGATTGCATATTCAATAGGTACATATACATGTACATCAAATGTATACAAATATATATTTAATGAATAAGAAAGATAGATATATGGAAAATTAGATATATAGATGGACAGTAGAATGGTTTTAAAAACTTTCAGTGTTATGTTCCCTAACAAATGTTGCATCTAACCTCTATGATTCTGCCTCTACTTTCCCTGTCATACATGAAACACAAATCAACACACCCCTACATCCACCCTATGACATATCATACATGTATCACCCCTACTACTGTTGTGTCAATACCTAAACACATATTAACACACCCCTACATCCACCCACTATCTATCATTCTGCCTCTACTTTCCCTATGCCATACAGAAACACAAATCAATAAACCCCTATATCCACCAACTGTCTATCAAACATAAACACAAATTAACACACCCCTACATCCACCCTCTCCATATTATTCTATCCCTTTTGTGCATCAATACCAAATTAACACACCCCTGCATTCACCCTCTAACTCTCATTCCATCCTACCTTTGCTGTGTCATACATAAACCTAAAGCAGCACACCTCTGCATCCACCCTCTGTCTGCCATTCTGCCCCTATTTTGCTGTGTCATACATATACCTAAAGCAGCACACCTCTGCATCCACCCCCTGTCTGCTATTCTACCATAACCTAAATCAACACACCTATATGTCCACCCTCTGCTATTCACAGTGCTTTTGCTTTGTCAATACATAAAGTTCAATACTTTCTTATTGCATACTTTAGTAACAGCAAACAATATTAAAACATTTGATGTTCAATTTGTTCACCAGACGGTGCATCAATGTTTAATTAGATGGAAGCCATCTGTACTCTTGCCATCTAAACTTGATTTAGATAAGATTTGGGGCCTCCCTAGCCAAATGTTTTAGTACTAGCCCTAGTCAGCGCAAGGTCGAGCCTCACTCCAACCTAGGTTGAATATTTGAGAATGTATGCCAGTTTCTTTGTAGTTGGATGGTAGTCTCTTCTCTGGTACAATTGAAACCAGGTGCTCTCCTCCACGAATAAAAACTGGCTGCCACCATATGAATAAAAGATTATCGAGTACGGCATAAAGTAAAATCAAGCAATCAGTTCTTGCAGGGGTAGGGTGACTCATCTTAACCGACCCTGCAAGCTACTATTCCACATATGCAACAAAGTATTTCATGATTCAAAGGAAAATATAATAATGTTAAATAGTGACAGTAATATGATATCAAAATATACAAGTACATGTATACTACAATAAATATGACTATGAAATGTAAATTCTACAGCACCCAAGGGAGATAATCTAGTACTTATAGATGTACATGTACATCTGGTTTAGATTGCATTGCACAAGTTTACAGAACATGTTTTGGACTAGATGATGTGGCACATTTTTTATACAACATACAAATAATTAAATAATATTTTAGGCCTTACTCTTAAAATGTGAATTGTTTAAGGCAAATAAATATTAAAAATGACTTTGTTCCTTTTGAATATCATGTTTTTGTTTGAATAAAAAAGAAACACTTGATTTGCAGGTATATGGCCATAAAATATGACAAAGTATCACCCTAAAGACCATGTAACATAGTTCAAAAACAGCTTTTATTTGACTAAACCTGAAGATAAACATTTCACCATAGGCTATTGTTAAGACAGTGCTGTACATGGGTCAAAGGTCAGTTGAAGTAATGCTGAATTAATCTCAAGATGAAAATACGAAACAAATCCTCAAGGATTCAACAATTTTGTATAATGATTATTATTATAAAATTTCAAATCAGATTGGTGTAAAGAGTGAAATAAACAGTACCAGATTTAAATTCATTCTAAATGAAATGCAATGGAACCTTTGCCTTAGGTGACCGTCCCTTCAGTCAATGGTAATATGATCTCTGAAGCTATGTTGGCTCTCTCAAAACTGTTTTTTCTTTAAAAAGATACTTAATTAAGGTTTTAAAAGTCTTTAGTATATTGTTTTCATGTTCATAAACACTTTCTGCATGATCTAATTTTTCTGCAAAGTATCAATCAGAAAGAGATTGGTATTTTTATAGAGATAGGCTTATCTGTAGTACAAGTTCCAGGTGACTGAAGACAGCATTTACCTCCCTTACATTTATTTTCTATCTTCTCTTTGATGTCTTATCATTGGTGCCATCCACAAAATGGTACCATTGGGCATAGACAATCAAAGTCTATGTGGGAAGGTTATGGATGTCACAGATAACCTGGTCAGTATAGGTGGCGCTCCATTTAGTTTGAATACCCTCAGAGAGGGTATGATGAATACTGATTGGTGCTCTCGTATAGAGTCTAAGTTGGAAAGTTGCAGATATGATTGATGATTTGGTCAGTGTATGCTGCGTTGATATCTCCTGTTATGTGGTACTTTGATGTGCCACCTCCATGGTCACTTTCCACCTAAAAAATAAATAATATATGTAAAATTATTTTAGTCTGTATGACATATCTTGAAAATTTACCTATGAATATAACTACAATCTAACCTGTTTTTAGAAACCATCCAAGAGAAGGGGCAAAAGTAGTCACATATGACAGGTGGTCTCTTAATTCGGGTGATTTATATGGGAAAAAGTCATTTTAGAAACCATGAATCTAGATCATAAAAGACAGGTACACGAAGTTCTTTAACTTGGTGGGTCACTAATGCAGGTTAGACTGTATACATGTTTATTTCTTCATTGTATATAAGTCCACTCCTTTCTGACAAATAAATTTCTTAAGCATAGGAAAAGCAATTTCTTTTTTGCCAAGAAAAATCTTGTGGATGCTTACACATTAATCTGATCAACGCAGGACAAATAAAGACCTCTGAAATTTCAGAGGTGGGATCAGGTGCCATGGAGGAGTATGCATTCCCTAACAACCAGTCACATCCACTGGGATACCACAGTCAAACTCTAGATCTAGTGAATATATTGAGGAACCTACCACCACAGCAATCAGTAAAGACAGAATTAGCAATCCCTATTAAATAAGTCATTCAACATTTCATTTAGTGAAACATTGTAATTACAAACAAAGTCATTCTACTGACTATAGAAACTGCAAATTTACAGAATCAATTGATTTCTGATATCCTAGTGACAGCAAGGTATTGGTAAGTAGTTTTCCTTTGTGTATGAAATGATCATATGTAGAACATGCCCTGGCATATCATATCATTTGCAATACTTACAAATCATATTATACAAGCAAAGAAGGGATATTACTGATGAAATATGAAAAGTTGCCAATGAAGAATAAGGATGATACAAAGGAAGGGAGAGAACTGTTGTTTTTGTTGAAAATACCTTGTGAAAATGACAAGCACATTTCCCTGGTAGGAAGTCTTTATATCTGGCCATTGTCATGTTAAATGTTTCCACCACATGAAATCCCATTTTCTTGCCATAGTCACTGATGTCTTTTTCTCTCTGTAGTAATTTCTGCTGATCTTTCTGGAAATGCAAATACAAATATACAGTAATCAAAGGTTACAGAGTTCATATGAGCTGGCCTGCAAGACCAAATGGTTAGAGCATTACACTTTAAACCACTCAGTCTCTCACCTCTAGTCAGCACAGGTTCGAGGCTCGCTGGAACCTAGACTGATTATGTGAGAAAGTTTGCCAGTTAACTTGCGGATGGCTGGTGGTTGTCTCTTCCTGGGTACATTTGTAATCAGGCTCACTCCTCCACTAACAAAAACTGGCCGCCACCATATGACTGAAAGTTTGTCTAGTGTGGCGTAAAGCAAAAATCAGACAAAACAAACAAACAAACAGATCATCTCAATGGGATGTGAATGGTCGGCAAACAGAACTGTGGATAATATGCAAAAACAATAATAGTTTGATTGTTATCTTTATTTGAATACAGTTATATTCAGTGTATTGCTGTATTTACATACAGATGTAAACATACTTTAAACACTGTAAACTTGACCTTACCGATGATACAAAATGAACACCATCCACTTGTTGATGGAAACCTGCCCCAAGCCCTTTCACAACTAGCTTGATATTTGTGAGTTGTTCCCTGAAATAGTGCACAAAATAAGGATATAAAGAATAAATTAATGTAAGTTGGGCTAGGAATTTCTCTATGGAAGATACACGTAGAACCTTATCTACATAAACAACTGTTATGAAAGCATGTCAAATTAATAACCATCAAATCAAATTTCACCAATATGTAAAATTGTCATTTAGACAAGAATATGAAAATCAGCATTGTTAAAACCATTGTTATCCAATTTATCAGCATTTGAATATTTTAGACAGGATGTTGATCACCAAGATATGTGTTATTCCGGAGATTTTGCGTGAACAACATTTTTATCCTTAATTATTCTACCCGAAAAACATTTTCAGCCTTATTATCATAACATATACTCTTAATCTTAGACTTATTATAAATGTACATTTCAAAACACAGACAAAAGCTTTAAGAATTTACTTATTCTTTATTTCTTGAATTCTTTGTTATGATTCATACAAATTTAACTTTATTCAAGTCAGAGCAATAATTAGCCTAAAGCACTAAATGATACCTTTGTAAAGCTCTAAGGATGAAGTCCAGATGCTGCTTTCCCAGCCAGTGTACACCACCAATCACCATTACAGTATTGTTGTTGTTTTCTAGGGGTAAGGTCCTGAATAATAATGGTTAACAAGATGATGTAAGAAAATTAGGACATATATGACAAGTTATATTTGATAGAGGATAAATTTTTACCTTCCAGATTTTGTTCTTAACTGAATCTGTCAATTCGAAGCGCATGTTAATTATGGCTCATGCTGGATATACCCCTATTTCAGTATGAATTAATTTTTTAAATTAAATTTTTTGCCACAAGCAGTCCATTATTTTATTGAACATAGAAAAAAATAAATAATTAAATATAAATTATATCTGATCAGGAGTGCTTTTATATGCAAGACTTTTTCTGCAGTTATCCTTAAGTGCTGTATTTCTGCATCCTTTGGAAAAAAGATTCTTCTCACATATAGCTGAAACTTGGAATGATATTTTATGAAGGTGAATGGTTGGAAACGTTTTTTTTTATGTCAATTTGCATATATTAAACTCAAGAAAAAGTGTAAATCATGTTTATTTTTTTCTTAAAGGCAAACGTTACTTTGACATCTTCGTAGACATTGTACTAACCTCTTAATAAGCTGGAAGATGGCTTTATCAAATGCTGGCCTGTGATTGGTCGGCAACCAGAATTGTGGGTAATATGCAAAACTCATGATAGTTTGGTTATTATTGATATTTGAATACAGTTTCAGATTATGAGTCTTATCCCAGTCAAGTAAAGATCCATTAATTTTCTCGATGATGTAGTGCATGCTCCCCCTATTGGTGGAATCTCCAAGGAACATGATGCGTTTATTGGCAAAGCACTTTTGTAGAGACTGTCGACTAGTGTGTCTATTATGGCAGGAATTGGGATTCCATACTGCGCTGTTCCAGTGGCATGTTGATGCATCCATACATGACGAACAAGGAACATACCAGGCTGCTGTAAACAGATAGTACATGTAATGGTAATAGTGTCAACTTTGTTGTTTTACACAATTAGGAAGAAAGAAGGTAAATGATACTGAGGAATATGTTATGTACATGTATAGTCCATGATTGAGGAGACAGAAAAAGATTGTTATCAAATCTATAGAAGCATGCCAAAGACAGAAAGACCTAAAATAGAATTGCGGAAGTACACAGGGATGGTCGAAAATCAAGGTCCTTATAACATAATAAATAAAAAAAAGTTCAAAATACATGTACAGATATCTTACCATCTAAAACTTGTTTTGTGTTACAGTGATGTTTATTGTTAATCTGCTTCTGATACAGGTCCCAACTAGAGAGTTCTCTCACTGACTGTAGTCCACATGGCTCATGTGGAGTATAAATCAGTGAACAGTCCTACAAAACAAATAAAAGATAATTCAGCTTGAAATTAGTTATTTTAGGAAACTCTGATGTCAACATTTGGCATAAAACATGAAAGACAGCTATTTCACAAAAGATCAAATATCAAGGTCAGATTCATAAGGTCAAAATAGTTGTTACCAAACAAAAGGTTCTGTTTACAAAGGCTGTCATACCATTAGTGGTTATGACATCATGAAATGTTGCTGACTTGTTTGTTATGCAATCAATAAATTCAAACCTGCCTTAGTGACCCACTGAATTAAAGCACTAACTACTGTAGTGTACTGTACTGTGACTTAGATGTATGCTTTCCAAGGTGTTTTCCCCCAATAGATACAATGTATCACCTGCATTAAGGGGCCATTTTTCATATTTGTAATGATCCTCCTGACAAGACAGGCTGTTAAACAGAAGTTATTACACCATGACTGCTTGTTCCACCATGTACAGTTGTCAATTGAATGGAAAATATACACAATACACATTGAAAGTTAAACAGCAACAATAACAGTGTTCTTTAGATCCCTATTGCTGTAATTTTGGACATGCTACATGTATACTCGATGCTAAACATGTCCTTTTCAATGTAACAATGAGACAGGGAGCTGATATTTTTGCCTCCTATACAAATGTATCAACGCTGTGAGAACTATGATCAAGGTCATGCAAACAAGGATCCACATTTTCAAGAACTAAACTACACCAGAAATACAAATTAAGTAGTCAACTAATATTATTACCTGTTTCAGACTACAGACACGATTGTTTGGTGACATAGAGGGCACTCCTGTAGGCCGTCGTATTACAGTGACTGTGTAGGTATTTACTATACGAGGCTCCACACGGCTAACATCCACCACATGGATCCTAATGTTGTTCTCTCCCAGTCCAATAGTGTAGATGGAACTCCTGTGAATATAGAGTAATTGATCACACATCTACAGATAAACCTGCATTAGCAACAATCTGTGTACAAGGACCTCCTGGCATATGAAGACAGTTTTCTTCCTTTAAAGTATGTACCACTTTTGTACATATCAGCTTTCCTGTACAGACTCGTTTTGTTGTACAATGTATCCTTATGGGGTCTTTATATTCTGGTTTTACTGTATACTTCAAGAAAATACATTTGCTTTAAAATGTTAGATATATAGGTATGCATATGTATTAGATAAACTCTTTTACATAAT
>JACSZP010015937.1:0-17780 GCA_016161895.1 Pinna nobilis | reverse complement strand
AGAGAGAGAGAGAGAGAGATTACTCAACACGTTGGGATTGATTATCAAGTTTATCCAAATCGAGTTAGTTAATTTTCAAAGCTTCAAAGCGCAAGCTTAAGCGACCGTTTTTAGACTTTGAAAATTAACTGACGAGAGTAGGATAATCATGATAATCAATCCAAATGAGTTGTGTAATTTGTTTCTTCCATAACACTAGATTATTTTGCAAATCAAAGTATTGAAAACGTCAAAAAGAATGTATCTTCAATTCCAGCCATAATGTAAGACCACCCAATGCATTGTGACGTCAAATATAATTACGTCAATTGATGGCGTCATAATTGAATTTCATGACGTATCAGCCAATCAAAACGCTCGGAAGAAGTTAACCACGTGTGGTTTATTGATATATTTTATCAACTGCAGCCTCGATTATACATCAGTTTTATCATAGTTAAACTACGCATGTTATGGTAGAAATATAAATCAAAGTATGAGAGATATATTCCCCTCATCGTACACCCAATCCCGTCTTTTTCTTGTTTACGGCCATCACCTGATGGGACTTATTACCGGGTTTGAAACATGGCGGGTGCTGTCGTGGTAGTTGCTAGCCCTGCCGGAGCACCTGAGCTAACCCGGTTTTAGTAGGGTTTGTGTAACTCTATTTATGTATAAGTGGGTCATTGCCTGTGGTATCGTCTCTTTTTGTTTTAGCCATGATGTTGCCTGTCGGGGATTTTCGTTTTTTTTTTTAAAGAATTGGCATAAGATAAACAATATCAATTCAATGAAATACTTGTTGTTGTTGTAATGTTGTTTAACGTTCCACTCAAGAATATTTCACTCCTATGGTGACGTCACCGTGTGCCGGTGAAGGGCGACACATTTTGCCTATGCTCGGCATTGCTGGTCGTAGAGCAGGGAAGGTTCTTTAACGTGCCAACACCTACAGTGACACGGGATCTCGGTTTTTACTGTCTCGTCCGAAATAGAGGGACGGCCAACCGCAGAGTGGCGCTGCGTGATTCGCACCCCGGACCCTTCGATTCGAAGTCACTCGACCCCCATTCAATGAAATGCAGTTCTCAAATAAGAACTACAAACACTATTGAAAATACTGTGAATACTTATCATAAAAAACAACAACTATGCCGCAGAACATTACACAGACATTAGTGATACAATTACCACGGCTAATACTCTGATTACTTACAGAAAAAACAAGTAACAACGGAATTTGATACTGGCATCAGTAATGGTACAAAAAGGAGTGCAGGAGTGGAGTGCTAACTACAGCAACAACCAAGCGAAATATGATACAGGCAGTAGTATAACACCACAACTTGTATTGCAAATGAATACTAATGAATACTAATCACAACATAAGCATCTGATACTGGCATTTGTAATACCACAACTAGTACTGCAAATACTATAAGTACTAGTTATACCGATATCAGCTACCAGGGAAATATGATACTGGTATTAGTAATGCTACAACCTCTGCTGATACTGTGAGTACTAGCAAAAACAACTGCCTGCAGAATGTATTACTGGCACTGATAATACAAGTTTTGATACCGACACTATGAGTACTAACTACACTGACAACTACAACTTCCAACATGAAGCGAACCTATTTTATTTTACGTAATAATATCTAGTTTTATGCATAAACGCTCATGTCGAGAAATGATTCTGGTATGTAATATTTTTTTCTTCAATTTTAGAAAATAACATTCAAAGGATTAATTCTGGTATAAAACAAATGCCGGTCGTCTAGCCAGCAATTAAATTACATTATGCTGTCCCTGTATAACCTTTATTATAAATAGACATCATTTATTACATAAGAGTTCATTCGGTCCTGATAGGTCAAGTCATTACAAATAAATTGTCCATCGAGTACATTCCGTTGCTATGGCGTCGATACTTTTTTTGTGGTTTATATATAGCATTTAATTAGCGTTTTACTTTTATAAATTGGTAGGGAGGAAATTGTTGCAGCACACTCTTCACTATTTGATTATCGACGTCTTTTTCATAACAACTTTATAATTGAATTTGTCAAATAAGGTGTAATTATTGGCTGGTTTATATTTAGGTATAAGAGAAGTTAAATTGAAATTACCCAAACGCTGACCACATGAAATACCGTAGCATTTCCCACGTTTTGCTACATGTTCAAATTTCATAAGCCTGATGTCTTACTTGTTGAACAAGTTCTGCCCCCGTCACAACAGTGAGGACTATGTAGTCATCACACGTGTCTTTCGCATCACTAGTTTTACGGCTTGTAAATTACGGTCTTAACATAAAAAGGTAAGGTAACAAACAGTGATCGATATCAAAATTCCTATGAGGAAGACAAAAAAAAAGTTGGGAAAACGCGGACCCTGGACACAGCTGGGATGGGATCAGGTGCCTAGGAAGAGTAAGCATCCCCTGTTGACACCCGCCGTGAGCCCTATAGCTTGATCAGGTGTAAAGAACGGTCTAACAATCGGCATGAAACATGTCAGGCAGCATTTGACCCAATAACAGGCCGTATCGGCAAACAAGACCATTGTACCGACCGTAGAACCGTCCTTTAAAAAGAGAAAGTTAAAACAGAAATATAATTGTGATCTCGAGAAACTACAACGGTTAACCCCATTCCGGCACAACTATAACATCTCTGAACTATATTTAGATAGTTAAGATACTATTCATTAATCAGAAATATATTTACTTAATTAATGTTTGAAATAAATGAAAAAAAGAACCGTCTTAGAATGAAGAACAATGCGTTTTTTCCGAGATCAGTGAGTTTTTGGTCATGTGACTTACAACACCAAGCGACGCGATTTAGAACAATGATACTCGCAACACATTCAGTCCTGAGATATTTCACGAATATGTTTTCCTACTGTCTATCCTAGGACGGCGCACGGACATAGTGTACATACACACACATACACACACATACATACATACACGGTTCGTAAATGAATTATGCAACTTTAATTTGTGCCCTCTTTTAGCTTTTTACTCCGAGTTTCGCGCCGTTATTTTATAGACGTCAAATGTGTTCTATATTCTACGACTGTCACGCAATTGATCAACCTATTTTACTTCTTCACTATAGGGAGTTTCTTTGTCCAAGAATCAACACTCAATGTGTGAAATAAGATTTCTTTAAAAGAACAGTTTCCTTTGCTGTCATACCACACCCTGGTTATGACCTGGTTGACTATAGGGAGAAATTGCTTATGATTTTGATAAGAATATCACGTAGTGTTTTTGTCAAGGGAACTTTATATTATTTCAGACTACATTCCAATTTCGAATTATACACATATTCCGCAAACGTTTAGCCATAGATGTTTAAAGTCAAAATAAGAATGGCTTAAGGATTTTACTTTTAAAAATATTTAATAAAATTAAAAAGTAAATGTAAAATGTTTTAAGACTGACTGGAACGAGCTATGTGACGTTGCATATTATATTTCTTTGATTCGGAACGGTTCAGCATTTACAATCCACCTGATCACGTGCCTGCCAAAAATTCCAGACACTCTCTTAGCGGCAAATACGAAATGAATCATTGTAGTGGGGAAACGTAAAATAATATTTTAAATTATGCACTGGTACGTGGTGCTAAGCCAGAAATCAGATTCAAAGGAGAGAGAATAAGCCATATAAGTATTTATTTGTTAATATATCACACGTTTGTACTCATCTGAGCGCAGTTGTTCATCAGCTGGTTAAATTTTAACCCTCAGTTAAATATAACCAAGGTTTGAAATAAAGCTCAGAATTATATTATGTTGTTAATTAATTTAATCATGAAGGTTTAATTGAACCTGTGGTCAGACAATCTTTAAGATTTGGGAAATTTCACCAAGCTCTGAGGCTTGATTACTACTTTTCTACAAGGCTCAGTTATACATGTATTTAATCCTCGGTTAAATTTAACCCTCTGTTGAAAACTGGGTCCTGGTCGTTTTCCTGAACCTCAATGCACTTTCGATTTCATGATTTATTTCGGAATATCCCTCTTCTGACTCAAAATTGATATCGGAGGCGACCTCTGCAAGTCTAAATATGTCTGTTTTATTGATAAAAGCAGATTGAGCGTAAGGTAGATAACAACAGCGGTTACGTGATCACCGTAACGTGACGTAATTATACGATGACATCCCGATCTCGAACGTCACAAAGATAAGCATACATGGCCTAGAACGACTTTTTTGCGAGAATACCTACGGATAAACAGCAAGTTTTCGCGTGCGAGCTCATAAATCTTATTACATCGATACCGGCGCATCCTATCGGAGATAGTATTGCTATGCTTTGTTTCCATTTCTGCATGACTTCTGACGTCACAATAGCGATATGACGTAATTTCGTAAATAATGTCATTAGCCTTGATAAGAAGAAGAGATTAGTCAAATAGGCCTAGTGGTCATACTTCGACAGGCAAATTGGCTGCCTAGCTATGTATCGATGAACGATCAGAAAACAACCAACAGTTTTTCCAGGCATTGTCAGCAATCTATTTTGCACAACTAAAATGCATCACCTTTTCAATAAGAGGAATATTTTCATAAGGCTATCACGGCAGACATTCGCGTTCCCTTTCAAAGTTTTTCATGTTTTTTACTCGTATTTCATATATGTCTACCCAATATAAGGCTCGTGCTACTTTTGACCAATGAGAGAGAGAGAGAGAGAGAGAGAGAGAGAGAGAGAGAGTACTGTCCTGAAATAGTTACCGACGAAAGCAATTAACGAACGGCAAAAAATAGAGGTATAACTAATGACAATATGAAATATGATGAAGTATCAAGATATTGCGCCGTTTCACCTCGTTTCGGCCAATAAATTTACGCAAAGCTCCATTCCATAATCTCCTGTATTGTAATTGGAACTTTTACGTTACGTACCGAAAAATTTTCTCTGTAAATACGGCTGATATTAAGGTTCTGGTACAGTAAATTCTAAATTATTTAATTTAAGGTAAAAGAAAGAAATTGTGATCAGTGGTTTTTTTTTAGTAGGAAAGGGGAGGAGTGTACGATGGTACATTGTTTAAAATACGGTTGTATTTTCGTGACGTTATGAAACACTCGGTGCAGTGACTCATGTTTATAATGGGTCAATAGAAGCGGTTTTATTCGTTATATATTAGTTTTATTCAGTAATATACAATCATGAATC
Source organism: Pinna nobilis (assembly GCA_016161895.1). NCBI lineage: Eukaryota > Metazoa > Mollusca > Bivalvia > Pterioida > Pinnidae > Pinna > Pinna nobilis. The sequence continues at coordinate 12,593 of JACSZP010015937.1, read as the reverse complement.
CGTACGCGTGTAAGCGAACTATCACTCAAACTTCGATCAAAAGGACACAACGCAGCACAACCATACCGTTACGTTATGGGCCTTCAAAAGTCTCATGACGTTATGCAGCACTGACACGCATGGTTGAGAATGTAATCTACTATATCTTTTAATCCAATTCGGTGACCGGTAGTGACTTTTTGAGGATACAACACATGTGTGGATAATTAAATCTGATTAAAAAAATGAAAAATTCCACGACACAAATTTTCGCAATTACGGATTTTTGACGTCAGATATGCTAAATTTGGACCTCGATTTCTACCACCAGAGTCGAAATTATCATCAATAAAATCAATTAGGGTAGCATTTATTCCCTGAATCAACATGAATTTTACTTCTGAGTATTTGTAGAAAAAATGAAGCATTTTGCATCACTCTAATTGAGCAGTTACAAATTTTTTCAAGAAAAAACTCAGTATGAATACTGTTTCAGCTATAATGTCATGGCGGGAAATTTGAGGCCTGTTACCATGGAAACGAACTCGGTGACCCCACCTTTTTGTGGATATTTTTGTTGCTTGGTTGTTATATTATCCCTATAACAAAAATGAAGATTTTTCCACGATTAATTTTTTTCTTAATAAAACTGGTTTTATCTTCCTTAAAAACCCCGTTATCCGACAACCGTTTTTAAATCGAGATCTTGAATCGACATTTTGTCCAAACGTACCTAGAATTTTGTCACGTGGTGATGAAAGTCACATGATCGATAAAGGTTTTAACGATATTTCAGAAATGGCCTATTGGGCGCGTATGAATTTGTCGTAATTTTAATTCGACATGAAATTAGTATAAATAAACTTTAAAGTTTGTTTTTGTTCTCACAATATTGATTTGAATGTAATCTAATTTTAGTAAAAGCGTTGATCATATATATATGGTGACGTCACCGTGTGCCGGTGAAGAGCGACAAGTTTTGCCTATGCTCGGCACTGCTGGCCGTAGAGCAGGGAGGGTTCTTTAACGTGCCAACACCAAATGTGGCGCGGGACCTCGGTTTTTACCGTCTCATCCGAAAGACAGGGACGGCCAACCGCGGAGTGGCGCTACGCGGCTCGAACCCGGATCTTTCGATTCACAGTCGTACACGCTAACCACTCCGCCACGGAGACCTAAAACGGCAAGTAAAAAACAACAATTTAAAAGCAATGCAGTTATTGTTTGCACCATATTTCCCCGTATCGCCAGAAGTGGGTTGCATGCTGGATTAATCTCTTCGTTTCGTCGATGTCTGCGCATATCTATTCGACAATCACAATTTATTTATTTATTTTTCGCTTAAGAGTGAAGATATCCATATGGTTTTTGTGTTATAATTCAATATGAATCCCTGGCTGTTCAACTTCATTTTCTATTACAATATAACTTCAACTTGTTTGACAATATTGTCTGAATAAGTTTGCGTTTGTCAGTCCTTGTGACGCCATCTGCACAACGTAAAGTTTCACTTTCATTAGGTAAATATTTGTTAAAGATTTGTCTTAAATCACTTCCATAATTTCCTGTAACTTAAAATAAACTCCTGGTCCAAGAGTTCTTTGTCCCTACTCTTGGCTACTCTTATATCAGACAACAAAAAAAACCACCAATGAAACATTTCAAGACTTTATTGTTTTTAAAAGTCTACTTCTCGTATTTGTTCAGAATATTTGAAGCAAATATTTGACAAAAAGTATCAAAAATTAACAACGACAACTTTTCTTTTATAATTTAAAAATTGCAATTGAAATAAAGGCAAAATAAAGTCCTTGAATTATTACTTATTAGGGCATCATTAAGGAGAAAACCGAGATAAATATCCAAGTTATATAAGATCTTTTTCAATATTTTGACCTTACACCTGTAAAGCGTATTACAAGATAATTGGGCCGCCGTGGCCTCGTGGTTAGCGTTTAGATTTCTTATCGAGAGGCCCGGGGTTCGAGGCTAGGCCACGCTGCGGTTGGCTGTCCTTGACTTTCGGATGAGATTGAAAAATGAGGTCCCCTGTCACAGTAGGTGTCGGCACTTTAAAGGACGCTCCCTACTCTACGGCCACAAGTGCCGAGCATAGTCAAAATTTGCTGTCCTTCAAGTGCACGATTCTTGATTGAGACTTCATAAATTTCATAAGATATGTGGTGCAAAGTCATGATTTAGAATTTTTTGTCTCTCTCTCTCTCTCTCTCTCTCTCTCTCTCTCTGAGGCGGCAGGCTAAATCAACAAATAAATAAATAAGAATAGAAGAAAAAAGAAAAAAAAAGAATTATGTAAAACTGAATAGAAAGAACTAGAAATATCCTAACGGGACTTATACCTCCTGTGGCAGTAAAGTTGAAAAAAAGTATTTTCACCTTAACTTTCCCCTTTGAGTCGTGTGCAAGCAATGTGTGAAGTACCAACATTGTAGACCCACAGGTACATGAGTTATGGCGCGGAAATAAATGGACAGACTGACATGGTGAATCCAGTATACCACTTTATTGACGGGGATATAAAAAACCCAACAACAACATCTATAACATTATTGAACAAAGAACGACATGTCCTATGTTAATTATTTGCGTCTGGTGTACCTTGTACACTTCCATCTCTTTCTTCGATTGATCCAAAGGTTGTAGTCTTCTTGATAGATCGTACCTCTAGGTTTGATTGAAGTAAAGATGACCTTGACTTGGTGTTGGAAAGCTTGGAGGAAGAGAATGTCTTCTTTTTCAAACAACTTTTAAAACAACAAAGTTTTCTTGCAGCCTTACGCACAACTCCGATATTTTTATAGTAGATGATCGGATTCAAAATGCTATTAAATATCCCTAAACAAAGCAGGTACGTAAATATGACATTTTCCGACCAAGCCGATGGTAGCGACTTCTTAACATCTGTCGTTATTGTTAAGATTGTAAAAATTCCTGAAATAAAACAGAATAAGATTTGAAGTTCAGGTTTGTACAATGACGTACAAGGAATGCATGTCTTATAAAGAAAAAAAAAACACTTTAGAGCAACACGGGCATCAATAGTCTTTCATAGTAAATCAGCGTGGGTTTGAGCTTTGCTGGAGGGTATGCTGGTTATGTGAGAACATTTTACTTTGACAAGGATTATTCCTTCTATCAGTGAAAAGTTGTTGAGTGGCAGAAAGCAAATACAACTATAACAAATCAAAAGGCAATACATCAAACTGACTATGAAAAGGGCAGATATCTATCCTGTGGATAAGGCAGTGAAATATGATATTTCGTGTTAAGAGTTCGTCGGAAACTTTACATGCAATATTCTAGGAAAAAACAAAGATATCATCTTTCGTCAGATTTTTAACACTTTGCCCCACCCCCTCCCTCCACCCTTCAGTGTTAACGATACATAACTTTGCCCCCACCACACGATGGTGCAAATACAACATGACTGAATAGTACTGTCATTGGATATGGTGCTATAAATGAGTATTTTACTCAGTTTGAGATGGTTTACTGCTAGTCTCACTTTTAAAACTATTGGTCATTCCATAATATCTTCTTGGTAGAATTTCTGATTTGAATTTCTACGACGAATAATAATGAAGAGCACTGAGGAATGTTCTATGTGAAATACCTTAAGATTAATTGGAAAAAAGCTGTCTTCTAAACATAAACAATGGAAAATCTTGTAAGGATTCCGACGCTAAGGACCAGATGTCCGGAATGATTTAGCGCCCCCTGCTCGCATCCAAATATTGTTGTAAATGTACCATATGTTGTTGTTGTTCTATTGCCTAATGTCCCATTCAAGAATATTTCAATCATATGGAGACGTCACCGTATACCGGTGAAGGGCTACAAGCTTTGCCTAATCTGGGAACTTATGCGCATAGAGCAGGGATTCTTCTTGAACGTGCCAACAGCTACTGTGACACGGGACCTCGGTCTTTACTGTCTCATCCGAAAGACAGGGACGGAAAACCACAGCGTCGCGCTGCACGGATTCGAACTCCGGACCCTTCGATTCGAAGTCGAGCCCTCTAAGCATTCGGCCACATGTACCATATGTGACAAGATCTAGCTTTTTTATGTCAAAGGTAAATCTAGGTAAAGCGCAGATGTGCTGTACTATGTCGTCTCACTCATTTGAGGTACACTCGGATGAGGTGAAATTTATATTTACATGTATTTATACTCAATCTATTGCTACTGCACCTTAAAACAAACTGAAACGAAATTCTATACAAGTTTCTTTCAACTTGAAAACAAGTTTCAGAATTTCGCTTGACCTTATTACAGGGACCACCATACTTCAGTGGTTAGAGTATTTCTAATCGTGAGAGTATAGATTCGATTCCGCGTCAATATAAAGTTGGTTGTCCCTGTATTCTTCGAGCGAATGATACAGTAAAAGCCAAGGTCTCGTATCACAATAGGTATCGGCACGTTAAAAATCCCTTACTGTTCAATAATCAAAAGTATCGAGTATGGGACACATTCACAGCCCTTTAACGACATATGGTTACGTCTACATATACATGAAAGATTCCAGAGTTGGAGGTTCCAGAACGATATAATACATTATTAGAAGGTGCTGTCTTATCGATCAAATGAGTATTAACCATTACTTTTAATAAAAAGAAAAAACAACATTACACCCTTGGATATTGAAGTGTCATACATTTGAACGTGCCAAATATCTTGGTGTCAGTTGCGGTGCATTAAACATTGTACGGAAGAATACCCGGAAGGAGTAAGCCAATGTGCTGATTGGACAATAAAACAAGGAAGAAAGTCACAACACCAGAACTTACCCACTGGCATCCAGCATCCGAAATATGCACCAACGATGATACCCGAGGTTTTCACTGTTTTTTGTATCTTTCCAACATTCTGAATTCTGAGACTACAAATGAAATCCTTGTGCTTTATGACGAGTCTTATAATCGTAGAGTAGACAACGACCATGGTCAGGAATGGTAAAGTAAATAAAACCAGGATGAGGATGATGTAGGACTCCTCCATGATGTAAAAATAGTCACAAATGTGCAAGATGTCTTCAGTGCTCCATCCAAAAAACGGAAGTGAACCGACGACTATCGAAAGTAGCCATGCAAAAGCCTCCATGACGTTTATTCTTTTAAGTGTTATGTATTTGATGTAAGTGTACGGGGCATACAGTTTTACAAACCGATCAAATGTTAGAATCAGGAGGGTCAAAACTGATGCCAAATTAACGGCTGTGAAGAGTCCGACCCTCAACACACACTCAGTGTAGATTTTGTATTGTAAAATATTGTATGTGCTATCGTACATCAAAAATAATCCGATCAAAGAATCAGCAGACGACAGGTGCACCAATATCTTCTGCGAGGCATCGTCTTTGTCTCCCCGGGAAATCAGAACGCGTAACATCCAGAGATTAATAGCTATTATCAGCATTCCAATGAGAAATATTACAATATTGATAATAATATCTTGTACTGTTACACAATGACCATGTAATGACATAAATACTAGCCCGGAAACTCTACAGAAAACTTCCTCCTCCCCCAAATCACTATTGTTTCCTGTGCTATTCATTTTGAAAGTCATCTTTTTACAGACTGCTTAAAAGCTAATCTACATATCGTGTATTAAAGTTTCAAATGTTATCACAAAACATGTTTGCACAGATGTAAAACATCGGCGCATTGAAGCTGATTAATTACTGGAAAGAGACATAGCCAATGTTTTATCATGAGGAATTGCACTAAATCATTATCAACTACAATGCGCTGGCATTTCAATTTTAAAGCGCATTATATATTTTAATGAAGAAACCGGATCCTCCAAAGTTTAAAGTTGAGGTAATAGAAAATTAATAGCTATGCAGGCGCATTTGATTTATTCAATCAAGAAGTATCAAAGAAAGAGAGAGAGAGAGAGAGAGAGAGAGAGAGAGAGAGAGAGAGTCGTTTCGAGGTTTTCTTTTACTTTTTGTTTTGTTGGCTTTCTCGAAGATTTTGTAAAGAGCATCCCTTTTGTGGAATGCAAAATGAAGATATGCAGACGACGAAATACAGCAATTCCCTCTCAAGAGCAGTTTATATTGACTAACATTCTCATGGTATCAATCAAGCTGAATTTTTTAACGGACTAGAAATTTTTCCATATGATTGGTTTGTTAATAGGTAGGAACAAGCTGTTATGAATATATCATAACATCTCTTCGACGCTTGGGTCAACTCAATGTGGGATCCATCGTTGATACTGCTGTTAGAACCATAAATTTTTACCGTGCCCAAATTATCACATCATACCTCATTTGTTTGCATTTTCTGTTTCGAGTAAAACTATATCAGAAACAAATTCTTAGATAGTTGAGCAACATGGAGAGTACTTGATATGTTCTGATAAACAGTATATTGGGCACCTTTCCTGTACTATTTATTATGACACCGTTGATTAATATCCATCTGTAGGATCTTAACTATTTCAACACCACAGACCGAAATAGACTGGTCCAGACAATAGAAAAGAGCATACCATTCTGATACTTTGGGTTGAAAGGGTTAATATACACGGATACATCATCAAATTACAGTTGGTAGTATTGTTGTTTTGTCCCACTCAATGATATTTTACTTATATGAAGTTGTTACCATGGGTCCATGAGGGCTAAATATTTTACCTGTACTCGGCACCTGAGCAGGAAGGGCTTTTAAATGTGTCCACACCTACTATGACACGGGACCTCGGTTTTTACTATCTCATCCGAAAGACGGAGATTACTAACGTCAGCTTTGCTTTGGCTCGTACCTCAAACTTCTAGATCAGAAGTCGAACACGCTAACCACTAGGCAAGGCGGACCCTCCAATTAATGTGACGGACCTCTAGTACTGTTCTTTGCTCGGCACCTCAGGCTATGAAGCAGAGAAGGGTCTTTAACATGACATCGACATTTACCGTAATACCCAAATTTTACTGGAAAAAAACCCGTTGAGGTCGAATCTACAACTATGTCTGTAGACCAGCCCTTAATCGTGGAGACACGATGGTTAAATATGGAAATGATTCATTTTCTAGTATTTATGACAGGGTTGATATTTTGGCTTTTGATGGTAGGGTCTTCAATTTCATAAGTTTTATGTCGCCGCCATTACCTTTTTGGCTGATATAAAAGATGATGAGGCATATATTCGTACAACTAATTACTCCCTTTCTTTCTCGCTCATGACTTTTGATGAATTTGAAACAAAGGTGACATGACGGGTTCCGCGTGTGGAGTAGCGTACCCTCCGGGACACCTTGACTCACCCGGATTTTAGTGGGGTTTGTAAAGTACTTAACTTTTGTTTCATGCTTTGTAGTATGAATTACATTTTGCTTTGGTCATTGTGTTTCTTGTCATTCGCTTTAAGACCAACCCCAGATTTGTATACATGTAGTTCACATTCTTTCTATCCAGAGGCCAAGATTTTGGATGTGTTTCAGGCCAGTTAATATCATCCAAACTTTATGCATGGTATTATAGAAATCATTTAAAATAAAACTCTACCCCGTATGTTTTTACCCCACAAGATATAGAAATAAAATGTAAAATAGCATTTAGTTTTAGGATTTACCTTTGAAAACCGACAGTAATTTCACTGTTGCTATAGAATTAGTATTTGAAATTACTAATTTGAAATTTTGAGTCGGCACTTTTATCAAGGAAAACAGACACCATTATGCCGAAAGCGAAACCAAAAATAGCAATCCACACAATATGACGTATACAGCCAAATAAAGAGTAACACGAACCCCGCTAAAAAGGGGGTTGAGTTCATGTGCTCCGGAAGGGTTAGCAACTCCTGTCCTACGCGCGACACACGTAGTCACATGTTTCAAATACGGGGAAAAATCATATTCAGTGATGGGTATACTTGTGAGGGGGGTAGGTTTTTGACAAAAAGGAATGTATCCCTCATCGTCTGTTTTACAGATATACCATATCGATCAACCAGGTCATGATGGCAACCATCAAACTTTCGAAGTGATGACTTTAATTTAACCAGAAAGAATCCTTGTTCAGGCAATTTAAACTGCAGTTTAGATGCCCAATACCCTTATTTAGCAAGGTTTCTAATGTGATTTGCATACAGAAAGATATATTATTGGGTTCTTAGTCTGCTGGCACAGCAACATTCCTGTCTTGAAGGTAAGACAATTGTGTGGTAGCATTAAGGTTTTTGAAGTTTGATGTTGCATTTTTGCTAATTGATTTCATGATTTCTTGTTTATACCAAAGACCTCACTGATTTCAACCATTTGGAAAGAGTTGACACTCTCTTTCGTACGTTTAGTCCATTTTCTTGTGTAATCTTCAAAACAATCGAAAAGAATTTAAAATCATGTCTCCAGTTTATAGATTTTGGCTTAAGATATTTCTGTCCTTTGACTAACATATTCTTTAGAGATACCGTTTTGAACAATGTTAATGTAACCACACGAATACGGAATTTGAACAAGTGTAGTCAGGAGGTTTTGACTTGTCGTCCACAAATCGATTGTTTTTCTTCTACCACCGTTGTTGTTGTTTAACGCCCCACTCAAGAACATTTCACTCATATGGAGACGTCACCGTGTGCCGGTGAAGGACGACAAATTTTGTCTATGCTTGGCACTTATGGCCGAAGAGCAGGGAGTGTTCTTTAACGTGCCAACACCTACTGTGACACGGGACCTCAGTTTTTAGTGTCTCACCCGAAAGACAGGGACTGCCAACCACAGTGTAGCGATGCGTGGATTCGGACTCCGGTCCCTTCGATTCGATGTCGAACACGCTAACAACTCGGCCACAGCGGCCCCTCTTCCACCGCCTGTGATAACCAGAACGTGAATACCAATTGCAAACCAGACACAACGCACAATGAAATAACACGTACTATCAGAATTATGTGCTACAAAGAAACAGCACGGTTACGCCACAACCCGTGGTGTATGTCTATCTTTAATCCCAGTCAAATTCTCTTCCGTTCCGTTGTAAACAATATCAATTGTACCAATTAAAATTGTTTTCCAAGCAATTGCATATTGAATTCAGTGTAGAAGGCGGTAGTGAGTATAGTTTCGTGCGGATGTAATGAATACCAAATGGTTGTGTATGAATGACATTGAGTGAAACATCATGAATTTTGGATGATGCTGTAATATGACAAATACAGATACTTTACAGATATTTCGTAAAAAATTCCTCATATTGTCTCAATATTTTACATTCTTTACAGTCAACTATTATACTTAAGCTATTAACAGTCACTATAACTTTGTTACAAGAGTATTTTTACGTATATAACTTTATCTATTAAGTCTATCATATTTGGTAACCTTGTGTTGACCCCACATCAATATAATGAAATATTATTAGAGCATAATCTCTATACAATATTCGATTTACCCTTCCCTGTGATAGCAGACACCGAGCTCGATGCTATCAGTATTGAAGATAAGGAAAAAAGCAAGTTCATAAATGTTAATGTTCTCCAGTAAAGAAATACCAAATCGTATAATTTTTTGTCATATATTGAATGTATAGTCCATGAATAAATTTAACAGTAAAACTGATTCTTATTGATTTGTGAGTAAAATTTTTCATTGATTTGTGTGTAGTATTGTTAGCCTCAAAATTATAAAAAAAAAACAGCTTTCGGTAAAGTAATCATCAGGCGAGATCTCTTCTGCAACCTGACTTGGAATTTCTCATTGATATAGGGTTATTTTTCAAAATGGTTATATTTCATGATCATATCGTCTATACGTTAAATGATATATAGTTACAGAAATATAAAGATATTCCTTTAAAATCTGCTTAAGTGACAACCCGTAGATAAAGACCAGGACCCAGTAGCAAAATGCATTGTTAACTTAACCTGTAGTTAGCTACTGACTACAAGTTAAAATTTTAGCTTGTTATTTGCTGACATTAAAGTTTTATCGCTATTGCAGAATTGTTTAGTTAATTACGAATTAACTTATAAAAATATATTTAAAAGTTGCCACAACTACAAAGTTAACCACCAGTAAGTAACTAGCAATTAAACATTTGTGCAACTTGGTCCAGATGGTCATAGAATCTCTTTTCCTTTTTTTTCTGCTGCTGCGTGTTTATGAGAGATATATATTCATATTTAAAGAACGATATTTCTATACATATGCAAAACAATGGAGCTCTTTGAGACCGTCGATGTGGTTTTGAATCTCTCTGACGCACGAAATGTATGATAGCCTTTATCATGCCGGGTTACCGACAAGTTCATGACGGGTTTGAAGTGCTTCATAATACAAGATTATCTTATCTCCTAACCGAAGTCTACATTAAAATCATGCATCCTTAATGGACGGTCTTGATATCATATACGCATGATCCTCTCTTTGATTTACTGGAGTCATAAGTTCGATCAGAAAATTCATATTCATCCGTTGTTTAAAAGATTTAGGAAGGTCATTTTCATTCCATGCAGTATATGCACAATAAATAACCACCTTTAAGTACCAAACGGAGGTTTATGGACATATTTAGATACATCAATTCTAAGGGAAATGGACGTGAGGCATTTTCAATAACTACTTAAATATGCGAATTTTTGTTGCTCTCCTCTATAATTCTTGCCACGCAGTTTCCGTATTTTCTTTTCTGTGTTTTTCTTATGCCTCTGTAATTATCTATCTATAAATTTCATCTAACACACGAAGCCTATTGTTGGCCAGCTTATTCCTCTCGTGGTGTTTGTGCGGGTAAAATTATTAACATTATTCTTTATGTACCAGGTTTAGCATTAAATTATCATCAATGCCCTTGATAATTTCTATCTGACAAATTTTAATGAACTTTAACAAACGATCTGTCTGATCTCTTGTTATAAAGAAGACAAATTTCTTGTCTACGGGTGGTGCTTTGGACAATTCCTTACTGATAACAATGACAACCTAATGCTTCACCTTCTGGATGTTCTTAGGAACAAAATTGAATTGGCCATTATAAAATGTATTTTCCAGCTATCCAGACAACTCATTTATCCGGACAATTTGCATGGGAATAATTTTGTCTAGATTAAGAGGCCCCACTAGTTTACTGTAGAATGCATTTGCGGATAGGTATTGTATATCTTAATGGTTCTACATCACAATAGATAGTGCAAACGAATGGTAAGCTGTAAATGCAATAATAAGCTAACGTAATATGTATATGATACGAATTTTTACACAGGGGAAAATCCGGGTTTCAGTAACGAATAATGGTATTTTCTTGAGTATTAATAGCATCGCGTAAACGACCCCGTGGTGGGTATGACGAAACGTATGTATATGTTACACATTTTTACACAGCGGAAAATCCGGGTTTCAGTAACGAAAAATGGTACTTTCTGGATTATAAATAACAGCGTCAACGACCGCGTGTTTGGTATGACATCGCATAAACCATAATGAACATGATAGAGTGCTTCTGTGTTGACGGGGATATGTACAGAAGTTGTTTTTATTTGTCTATATTGTATCATGTTTCTTACTACACCACTAAAAGGAAACCAAGTGACATACTACATACGTTTGTTTAGGGCTTTGACTTAGATGAATTAACTGTAGTATGATTACATGTGGTATTTGGGACCGCCTTGGCCGAGTGGTTAGCGTGTTCGACTTCGAATCGAAGGGTCCGGGGTTCGAATCCGCGCAGTGACACACTGCGGTTGGCCGTCCCCGTCTTTCGAATGAGACAGTAAAAACCAAGGTCCCGTGTCACAGTAGGTGTTGGCACGTTGAAGAACGTTCTACGTTCATAAGTGCCGAGCATAGGCAAAAGTCGCCCTTCACCGACAAGCGGTGATTTCTCCATGTAAGTGAAAATTCTTGAATTAGACGTTAAACAACTATTCAACCAATTAATATGAATCAACTGTAGCATTATGACAGAATACATTCTAATGTGGTCTTAACAATGTTTCTTAATTCTGTACGAGTCTCTTGTTTATGGAGCACAAGTGATTGATCCATGCTCCGAAAGAATAAAGCGTATATGAAATATTCAAGCATGTAGTCATAGTGTACTAGTACATCACGTGATAATTTCTTAATTCATTACTGGATAACGACGTGAATACATTTTAGTGTATCCTTGACTACGGGAATACTATACGTAGCATAGGTATAGTCATCCGCAAAAAACTGAACGTGACGTCAATAGCTCTGCCAATGGCGTAACGTCATCCGACAGGATGCTGGCAGCAAGAGGGTTAAATGATTTTAATTTGTTTATTTTATTCCAATAGTCGAATCCACACTTCGTTACATATGCGGCCCCGCGTAGTATGTCAAAGGTCAATGGGGAATAAGCCCCTTGTGCGTTTGAAAACTCCGTAGTGTTTACATTGCGTAGTCGTCTCGAAGAAAAGCGAATTAAATATATTCAGAACCCCAAAATGAATAAAACGAGTTATTGATACCATAGTGGCTAGTTTGTATATTAGATACATATAGTTTTTAGGTATGTTTCAGTCAAGAAGAAGATTTTATGAAGTTAAAAAACAATGAGGTCTCGTACAGCCATCCTGAGACTTGTACACCTAAAGGCTAAATGCAGTCCTGTTCAAGG
>JACSZP010015932.1:0-14276 GCA_016161895.1 Pinna nobilis | reverse complement strand
ACTTAAGAATTTACTCAGTTCTGAGAATTTTCTCAACTGAAGCTAATACTGGGCCAAGAGCAATAAAACCATTCTCAATAATTTTTGTTACTCAACTAAAAATCTTTCAAGGGGGGACTGAGTCTTCCTCAAGTGAAAAAAAAAATTAAGCATAGCAAATGGAAATGTAATCTTTTTTTTATCTCAGAAGAAATATTCTCTATCATCTGGGTCTCCCTTATCTTACAGTGTTTCTGTGCATAATTGACCTGTTGGCTTCTGAGTCAAACATTTTTTCCTTCTCTTTCTTTTATGAATTTCTTTCAAGATGCATCCATGCCTTTTATTCAGTATTTATGAGTTTAGTGGACAACATCGCCACAGAGGAAGACCACAATTGATTACCATGAAAAGCTTACCGTACTAGAATAAACAAAATAGTTACACAGAAAGGACATAACTCCTTATGCAATGCTTAATATTAATACCCTTGGTAACATGTGTCAGTAGAAAATATTATAAAGTTGATTCACATGTGTAAGTAGAAAATATTCTAACATTAATTTACAGTTGTCCACTATAAATAACCTTATGACTCATCTGAGTAAATTCTTAACTTTTAGGGAAAAAATTTCTATTTAAAGTTACATAAAGTTGATTTCGTTTCTCATTCAATGCTATTTAAGTCTGGTCAAGCGACCAAAACTTTGTAGATTTGAATACTTTTCTTTTTATTATTTTTTATTTTCTACTATATCACATTTGAGAGATTCAAATGTAGCACTCATACAATACATCTTATGAGTTAGTCTTCAAATGATGATTTTGTAATCATTGTCATGTTTTAAACTTTCACTAACCTTCTGTATCGCACCTCAAACAAAATGGAACCTGTCTTGAGAGAACGCTACTTCAGCCATGTAAATGTGGTCTTTCAAGACAGTTGGTCTCTCATTACAGGTTTTATTGATAAGATTGCTTTAAAACATGTTTTCTTGTAAGTGTTGTCTCAAGACAGGCTGTCTCTCATGAGTGGTCTTTCAAGACACGTCTCACTGTATCACTCCTACGTGGACAGCAATACAGAGAGCAATAATTCAAGCTTCCTCTCAGTATATGAGTAGAACTACAAACAAGTAAGAGATATAAGACAGAATTATTACAATATTGTTGATTTTTTTCTGATGAAAGGAACCTACATATTTTCTTCTTCACATTTTGTATGTTTTTTCCCTACATAAATACTGTTTATCAGTAAATTCACAATGTGAAGTTCACAGAACTGGGATCCTCTCTTCATTAACCCTTTCAACCCTAACTTTCCAAATTGAGTTGTTCTTATCCACTGTCTTAGACCAGACTACTCTGACTTATAGTATTGATAGGATTCATTAACTTCTGCATGCATTAGCAGTAGTTCACTTTACATGGTTCAAATGAGATTATCTCCCTTGTCAAATCTTTTAACATTTGCAGTGTTATTCAGGATTATAGGCCTATGTTACTGTGGCGGTTTAAGAGCTGACAGTATACTCTTCTTTGGTCCTCCTGGTTTTGCCAGCACATTGGTGTCTGGAGGCTGTACATTAGAATCTGGGTGATGAACCAAAGGAGTTTTTGGCTTTTCTCCATTATGTTTATCATCAACTCCACCACCAGGTGGCAGTATCTGCTGAAATGGTTCCACTTTATCTTTTATGGGGTGAGCATCATTTTCTGGCTGTTGTTTATCAGTATCCTTGTCCAACTCCTTTCCATATTTTATGTCCTTCATGGCCTTTAGGTTGGGTGGTTGGATATTCGGGTGCTTTTCCTGTTCCTTCATTTGTTCATGGTCACCAGGTGACTTCAGATTCAATACGTGTTGGTTAGCAGCTTGCATCGGTGCTTCAATGTGGGACTGAAGTGGTGTTATTAAAAGAAGTCTTACAAACAAAGCAAAAATGCAGACAAAATGAAATATGTGTTGGTCAGGTGTTAGAAGTTAAGCTGCTTTTAACGTGACTATGAAAATTGTTAGAATAATTAGTAGCTTGTGTGTGTTTATGTTAGTAAATAGATAATGTGCCATAACAGTGACTAAAAGTTATACGAAAAATAATGCTGAATAAAAAAGATCATGCAGCTATAGAATACACATAAAACACGTTCACAATATAATGTACAACAGTGATAATAGGGTTCTTGTTAATAGTGTTACATGTAGGATATAATTAAATGAGGCTAGAATCTGCCTATATAGAGTTAGAATTATTAACTAAAGAATAAAACGGATATAATATGATACCAATAAAATTATGCATTCACTATGCCTTGGTCTAATCTATGAATACAGATCAAAAAAAGAGAAGAAATTATGTAATAAAAGTTCTCCTTCGGGAGAAAAAATTTGGTTTCCCTTTAGGAGATTGATATGATGGGCAGGTGCCTTATAGACAAAGCTGATATTTCTACAGTAGAATTAACTGTGGCTCCACAGAAGGGGTGCTACTTCATGAAAACAGTTTGAGAATCTAAGGATAAAATATTTAACTAATACATGTACATGACTAATCACAAAATTTTTAAATATCTATAATTGCCGATTATCAACTTTTGTCTCTTCTCTCTACCTATGATAATTCTGAAGACTGATACATGTAGCTTTCCTTTGCGAAACAAAACATGTTTGTGGAACACAAACCCCTATGTTCATCATCAATCAGAAACCTTTGATCACGTGTGATTCATTTGTTTTGCCTTTGAGTCACATGGTGCCATCATCACATATTTGGTGCTAGGTTTTATTGTTGTTTAACATCCAACTCAAGAATCTTTTACTAATATGAAGATGCCACAAATGCATGGTGTGACAAATTTGGCCTAAACTTGGCACTTATGGCCATTGAGAAGTGGGGGTTCTTTACATCTGTAACTGACTAACACCTACTGTGACATGGAAACTAGGGTTTTTTATATTGTATACTCTCTCAACCAAAGGACAGGGAAAGTCAACCCCAGCGCGGAGTGGATTCAAACCCACAACCTCAGCATCAGAAGACAAACACACTAACAACTGAGCAATGATGACCTCTGTTGTGGTGCTAAGTATTCCACTGGAAAGTGCTGTGCCACTTCATGTAATTTTGCCATTTGAACACTTTTTAAATGGGAGCAATAGAGATATTAGTCCCCCTGCAACATTAACAGCTGTCACCCGTTACCATGGTGAACTCCAGAACAACAGAGATGTAAAATGACCAGGATTCACCAAATCCACAAGTGAAAGAAAGCTTGCCATGTTCAGTACTGATCACGAAGGGAATCCCAAGTCGATAAAAAGACATCATTTAATCTTTATCTATCTTGACTTTGCCCTTTGAAATCAATACTTACATATCTAAGATGTCAACAACTCTAAATGTAGTCAGAATGCAAATACTTTTAAGTTCTATTTAACCCTTTCAACCCCAAGTAACAGAATGGTATGCTCTATTCTATTATCATAGACCAGTCCATTACTGTCTGTGGTGTTGAAAGGGTTAAGTGTCTTGGCCATGGTGCTGTCTGTCGTTTGACTTTTGAATTTTATAATACCCCTCTTTTGTATCTTCAATTTTCCCTTTTTTTCTAAAAGAAAGCAGAAGCCATATTTTTAGTCAGTTTGAAAATACTGATTTTTTTTTTCATCTTTTAAAAATATCCATAATTTTAGGTATCATATAACAGGAACAAATAACTAACTTACACTGAAACTACCAGTTCAAATCTTGTTGAGTAAATTGTCAAATTACCTGCATTTTTATATGTTTGTTTGAGGTACGACTGAGGCAATATTATGTCCTCAAATCTAACAAAGTTTCAATCATACAAAAAGGGTTTATCATAAGGCTTCCAAAATCTGAGAAGAAAATTGTTATCTCCAGTCCAAATATCAAATTGAAGTGACGACAAGGTTAATCCATTCGTGGACTTAAACTTTTAGTATGGAACAATTTACCCAACAAAATTGGAGTGGCATATAAATACTGTAAACCAACTGTTGTTTGCTACTTGTAAAGTTTCTTGATTTTGTTTCAATGTCAGCTGACATGGAGCAAACCATAACTGTTGAGAAAAAAAAACTTATCCATGAATTTAGTTATGAATTGCACTGATAAAAATTTTCAAAATATTTTCTCTATCTCACAAAAGTCAGAAAAGTTAAGTTGCAAATGACAAATGTTGGATTACAGTATAATAACAAATATGCAGGATAGACTATAAAAGGTCGTATAGAGCCTGTACTTCACCAACCTTGTTTGCTAAGTTCACTGGGGGACCCACTTGATGTTGCTGTTGGTGTTCATCAATCAACTTGGCTCTCTCCTCTGCATTCAGATTATCTGAGGGGAAAAAGAGATTTGTTTGTGAACAAGGATTAAGCAAAGTACTACAAATTATAAGTTTCACAAAAATATAGGTCCATCTCCAAACTTGGGGTCAAGAGATTAAAAATAAGAATTCAAGTCCAATATTTAGAATGACCTTGACCTTTGAACTTAGATAAAGGTCAGTGCATACCCATATGTCATTTGTAACATTTGTGTGAATTATGAACAATGACTCTCAAAACTGAAAGAAAATGTGGGCAAAATAAGCATTCATGTCCAACTTTATAAATGACCTTGACCTTTGATCTTGGGTCAAGGTCAGTGAACAACTATAAGCCATGAGTAATATTTGTGTGAATTATGATCCAGGTCAATAAATACAGGAAGTAGACTTGATCAAAGGAAGATTTTAACTTCAAAATGTAGAATGACTTTGACCTTTAACCTCTGACCATGTAGACACCAAGCCTGGGTCAAGGGGATCTTATCTTGTAAGTACAGATGCTTGGACACTTGGATGACCGGATGGATAGACGTACAAAGCAGTAGCTTTAGGTTCCCCCAAAATTTTTCGGGAAAACAAAAATTTGGGTATCACAAGAGAAGTCTGATCAAGACTCATACATTTATGTGAATGTCCTGACAGGTAACACTTAAAAGTCGTGTCCAATGTTAAAGTTAAGAAGTCTAATAGACGGACTGCCAAACCAATATCTATATTCCTCCATCAAATTATCCATTATGAGAGAATAAAAGCATGCAAATACTAGGTTAAGTAGTTAATAATGAACAATTCATTTTTGAAATAGAGCTCACTAGGTATGGTAAATGTGGAAGAAATGATAAGGGTAGTCATGTGACCTGACACTTACTGTGTACATCTCCCTGCTGGTTCTGCTGCATTTCTTGTACACCCTGAAATAACAAACATAGGGCAATCAAAGATTACCAAGTATTGCCTAACATGGATGTAAAAGTCTTTTAAATAGTTATACTGTTAACTATCATAACTAGGAAATAAAACTTCTTAACATTAGTGTAAAGGATGATGCTTATATATACTCAGATGAAGTGAATATAGTATAAGCTCCCTCTCACTTAATGAACTGAACTGAAAAGCACTGAAAATACCTATATCTAAACATTGCAATCAGTAAAAGGATGTATGCTTCTCGAGGACAACTTTAATGGAGGATAACTTAGAATTTGAGAATGACCTTGACTTTTGACCTTGGGTCAAGGTCAGTGAATACCTGTTTGTCATGAATAACACTTGTGTGAATTATAATCCAGGTCACTCAATACTGAAAGGATATATGGGCAAAATAAAATTCTAAGTTCTAAGTGCAGAATGACCTGGACATTTGACCATGAGATTATATGATAATTTATCATGGAGATTATATTTTGTACATATGACCTAGATGGATTTAGGAGATATGGCTCCGGACTGACAGACACACAGATGCACGTACAAAGCGGTGACTATATGTTCCCCCAAAATTTTTTAGGGAGCGTAAAAATGGACCCTTTAACTGTAACTACAGTTATGTGGCTATAGTTGGCAAAATGATACAGTTACACATAAAATTATAGGCTCTACTATAGTAAATGATTGTTTGTTGATGTCATTTTCCAGTAATCTTTCATTTTGCCAACCAAATTTACAGGGCTGCAGTAACAGGGATAAGGTATATTTATTTATGAAAGAAAACATCTTGTCAACTTACCACAGCATTGTGTTGCAGATCTCCTAATCCATGAAGAGCATTATCATCTACATTAGGGAGGTTACCCTGCATGAGTGGTCCCCCTTGTACGAGGGGTTTATTGTTTTGTGGCACATTCTGTAGCTGTGGTACACCCTGTAAATTCTGGTTCTGGTTGAGCTGATTGCCCATCTGCTGTCCTTGTAAATTCTGGCCAGCCTGGTTCTGGTTGATATTCTGCACACCTTGTTCTCCCTGTTGGGGGAACTGTTGCTGCTGTTGTTGTTGGGCTTGTAATTTGGCCTGGAACTGTTGCTGCAAAAGAAATAACATTATCCATCATTAGATTTTTGTTTGTTTATTTTATGCCACATTGGACTGCCATTACATGGCAACAATTTTTCAGTGAGAAACCATATATACAGTTACAAATACAGTCTAACATGCCTTAACAACCTACTGAAATAAAGGAAACTCTGTCTTATGTGACCTAAATGTATGGTTCCCAAAATGTTTTTTCCCTATATAAATCACCTTAATTAAGAGACCACCTGTAATATGTGAGCCTATTTGCTCCTTCCCTTGAACGGTCTTTTAAAACAGGTTAGACTGTATACCCTGGTAAAGACCACTAGGCAAACTTCTGTAAATGAACTGGCAAACATTCTCACATACTAATAATTAATGGTAGAATCATATGGACAAATTTGAACCAGATTTTATGAAGACTGCTCATTATTTATATACGTGTGCAATAAGATATGATGTACATGTATAAAGCTTACTGTAACTGATGTACATGTAATACACCTTCGTTTTTCCTGAGTACCAAGGCTTACAAGAAGTTGTTCCCCTTGCATTGTTATCAGAAATCCAACTCAAGAATTTCTCTTTTACATAGATGGAGACATTACCAAGTGCTGGTGAAGAGTTTAAACTTTTGATTTAAATATTTGACATGTAAGATCAATAAGCAGTAGCAGGTATTTCTTATCCTATCATCTACAGTTTGTACCACAAGTTTTGACCTTTACGATCCAACCTGAACAACTCACAAATTTCGATTCAAATATTGAGTGCTGAGCAACATGGTATTGGTATTGGTTCATTGTTTCAATGTCCCACTCTAGAATATTTCACTCATATGGAGACGTCACCGTGTGCCAGTGAAGGGCAACAATTAATGCCTGTGCTCGGCACTGCTGGCCGTAGAGCAGGGAGGGTTCTTTAACGTGCCAACACCTACTGTGACACGGGACTTTCGTTTTTACTGTCTCATCAGAAGGACAGGGACGGTCAATTGCGGAGTGGTGCTGACGCGGCTAAAACCTGGATCATCCGATTCGCAGTCGAACATGCTAGGCAACTAAACAGATGCTACGGTGCCCATGATAGCAAAGTAAGTCTTTTTGGGGTCTGAATTTGAACTAAAGGCCTTCATGCATGCTTAAGGCAACCATTCTAACCACTCCTCAGTAAGTATGAAGTGTCCAAGGGATCAGATATGATAACTTAATTGCTTTTGTTCACGCTTGATGCATACAGGAACATCACAATGCAATATGCCATGATGAAACATTTTTTTCCCAATACACTAGTATACATATTTTTCTATGGAAATGTGTTTTTACTTAAACCGCTAAGTACCTTACAAATAAGAAAGTGAACAATTATGATAATTGCTGTTACAATTGATCACTGTAATTGACCAATCCCCTTTACCAAACATTTGCTAAACTTCTAACATGCTGTCACGAGCCATTACAAAAATTTGTTTGAGGCATAAGGTATCTAGTGCATGTATCATTACATCATCAAATATAGCAGTTTTAGCATAAAAAAAAGATCAATTCAACTTCACTAACACATGCTTGGCCCTAAAAAACAAACAATAACTGAATCATTCATGACAATATATTATGGGATAGTGGAATTCCATCCAGAGGATGAGTGACTGTCTAGGACAATGCCCAGCCGAGTCTCTCAGACCATGAATCTTGGCCATGAGACTGGATTTTACTACCCCATACCACTTGATAATAAATGATTATTTTTCTTACATAGTTTCAGACTCAATGAACAAAATGGTATAAGCAATTTGTTAGAGATTGCATTCTTTTTATGCTGGTCAACTACCTAGCACCTACTGACACATGTTGAGATGCATTTCAGCTTAAGCGTTATGACATACATTGTAATTGATCGTGTAAGGCAAAGCAATCAGGGCCCAGTTGTTCAACTGTTTGTTCGGTGAATTCAAGCGAGGATTAAATATACCTGTCCCTTGTTGAAATATAGAAACCAAGCCAAGGGGGTTGAGATTTTCCATTTGTGGAGGGGGGTTGGGTGGTCCAACTTGTGGCAAGATAAAAACCAAACATGTTAAAATGAGCATCTAAGCATCATTGACCAATAATGGTGTAAACCTTGCCAATTTCAAGGGGATCCGGACCCACTGGACACCCATTCTAGATCCATGTATGTTTTTAACCCGGGTTTAAAATCTAACAAGCAGAACAACAACTGGCCCTGAAGTCATTCACAGTAGAAGACAGAACAATCCAACATAACCGTGGCTGTCTTACACTGATAAAGTCATTCTTGCTCCTGGGATGGTTAGATTCCTGTTTGCTTTGAGTACAGTCAACTCCACATATAACAAAGTTGTAGGAAGCAGGATATTTATCTCATTATAGCCAATCTTCATTATTCGAAATTACAAAGTAATGCATGGAAAGTGCACTGGGAATATAAATCTTCTTGTTACAAGCAGTACCTTTTTACATGCGATCTTGTTATTTGCGGAGTTGACTCTTCCTATTTACCTCAGAGTAGTGATCAGAATCACTGTGTATCCCTACACCCATTGTCGGCATTATTTGTAGACAATGCTGATTTTTCTACGTGCGATAGAATGTTACTTGATGTTGTTAAAATGGTGTTTGAGATTGTTGTCATATACATGTTGGTATGAAAAGAAATGTAACAAATATTTACAGAACATGTTACGTTTTATTGTAGCAGATGAACAAAATTAATGGTGAGTGATGTAGCCACTAGTCTGGTAGTTACAATCTAACCTGCCTTTGCAATAAATGATTTAAAGGATTACCTGTTTTATGTGACCTAAATTATTGGATCCCAAAATGACCTTTCCTATATAAATCACCTAAATTAAGAGACAACCTGTCATATGTGACCCCTTCAGCTCCTTCCCTTGAGCAGTCTCTTAAAACAGGTCAGACTGTACTACAGCGATATATGTAGATATCTGGATATATTGAAACCAAATGAATTTATCTTTCAATAAACAGGGATTTCAAAATAACCAGGTTATACTAGTACATGTAATAAAGTAATTTAGCCAGGGAATGCAAATCATTTCAAATAAAGTGGGATTTCAATATATCCGAGTTCAATATAACAGGGCCCCACTGTATTTCATAATTATGTGAATAAATAATGTTTCAATTTTAACTTCAAGTTCAAACTATCAGAAAAAGAATCAAATTTACATTATACCCTGTCTGATAAGACAAAACGCCTCCTTCGGGTAATTTTTTCAACAGATTCTGCTTTTCAGAAACTCTTGTCCAAACAACTATTGTATTACCATTACTATTATATATACCAATTTGTAAGGTCAAAGCTCAAGGACAAGGTCACCTGGTCAAATGCTTTGGTATCAAAATGCAGTACTTGAAATGGTAAATGAATTTATGAAATATGAAAGCTCCATATCCTATACTGCAAGCAAAATCTGTTTTGTGAAGTAAAACTTTTACCTTACTGCTGCCTACAAGGTATTAATGAATCTGACTTGTTTTTGTCTTAATTCTATCTCCAGTTTTCCCTGCACAACAGTAGAAGTATATGACAAAATCAGCAGGTCACCTTGGAATCATAATGACCACTAATTTTAAGCCCTGTGTCAGTCATTAGCAGGGTCACATTTTTATAGCAGGAACAAAAGAGCAATGAATAATATCAGTACACTGTATGTATAGGCATTGTCAATAACCTTATAATGATATCTTTCATTCCTTGCAGACAGTACTTCTAAGAGTAAAGTGACAGGCACGTGTATCCCATAGCAACTCCAGTCAGAGTAGACAAAAGTATTCTCATAATGCAAAATGGAATAATCATATGTGAATGGTGCAGTTACAATCTATGCTGTTACAATATCATGTGATATGATTTGACGAATCAAAATTCGTTTTCAGATCATGTGATTCCAACTAACAACTGTGTTACATCACATGATATATTATGCATACATGTATTAGCCTATTATGATTCAAAATGTCCAACAATCTCCTGTGACTAAAGTACCATGCTACAATGTAAACTGAAATATCTGAAGTACAGTAAAATTAGGTTCTGTACTTTGTGCATCAATTTATCATGATTAAAAACAATGTGCTACATGCAAGGTTTTGCAAAATAAACATTCATGAAGAAGCTATTAAACAAAATGGACATTTAAGCATTTTATAAGTAAACAAATTTCTCCCGAAACCATTACCCCCATTGCCTTTTGGGGGTACATGTAATAAAGAGAAACTATAGAATTGACGAACAAAATGTGTTTTAAATTGAGTTTCAGAAAAGGTTACAGAGAGGTCAAGGTCAAAAGGGCATTGAAAGTTTGTCATTTGAATGGACTTGATAACTGTAGCATGAATTTCAATAAGAAAGTCTTGAAATTTTTTACAATAAAAGGCAAATCTGAATTTTTACCGTTGTCCACAACTGGTCAAGGACTATTAAAAGTGCCATTGAACTTGAAGTCATTTTAAAGCTCTCAACAAACTAGTGACATACATGTAACAAGAAATGTAAAAATATGTGAAGTTCTACCGTAGCTGAAATTCTTTCTTATCACCAGAGAATAGACAGTACAGGTCAATAAGCATAATGCACGAGTTTGATCACCGGAAGATGACATCCTTTATAAGCAAAAGCAATAATGTCAAAGCTCCCTTGATGCAAAAGCCAGACCAAGTAGCCATAATTATGACACAGATATTGATGAGAGAGTGACATGATGCAGATGAGAGGAGAAAATGAGAAAAAGACCTGTGTGCTGAGCTGTTGTTGAAGACGATTTATCATTAGTTGTCCAAATTGCACCTGACTCTGTAAACGGGATGACAATATTGCTCACTCATGTTCAGTAATATTTTCCTAGCACACTACTCTAATGCCTTATTCAACGTAATACCTACAATAACAGATACTGTATACAGGGTTATTTTCGCCCCATCTTATTTTCGCCATAATGCAATTGCAAACAGTTTCGCCCCATTTTAAATTCACACTTTTATGTCATAACTCTATTTAATGAATTTACCATTTCGAATTCGCCCAGTTTTGAATTCGCCCACTGACCATGATGGCGAAAGGGGCGAAAAATAAATCAGGGGCAAAAATTTCCATGTATACAGTAATCAATCTCTTGTTAAAATTTTTTTTGCAAATTTCCTCAAGAAAATCGATTTCGCCCAGTTTTGAATTTCCTCAGGAATTTCGATTTCGCCCAGTTTTGAATTGCCCTCTGACCATGGTGGCGAAAGGGGCGAAAATAAAACGGGGGCACAAATTTCCATGTATACAGTAATCAATCTCTTGTTAAAAATGTTTGCAAATTTCCTCAGGAATAATTTCATGGGTATAGCCAGGAAAAGCAAATCTAACTTGAATCTGATTGTTGACCATGCCCTTTTTCTAAAACATCATGCCTTTTTTTCTAAAATGTCATCCCCCTTTTCTCAGTGCTCTTTCCTGGACCACAAATGTGTTCTCTGTAGGACTTATAGATTGAACAAGACAGAAATGATAAAATTACTGTATAAAGGGAAATTTTCATCGTTTTATATTTGCCTCTTTCGCCCCCATTGTCAGTGGGCGGATTCAAAACTGGACGAAATTGAAATGGTTAATCAATTTGATAGAATTATGACGAAAATGTGTGAATTTAAAACGGGGCACAACTGTTTGCAATCGCATTAGGGCGAAAATAACACGGGGCGAAAATAACCCTGTATACAGTATTCTGTTTCTTAAGAAAAAGGTGTTTTACCATCATTCATAGAAATTATTTTGAATGAGTAAGTGGAGTATATATAGGCACAAATTAGTGTGCAGGTGCCCTTTTAACAAGGGCACCTGCACCTTTACATGTTGAATGTGCCTTTTTGTTCATAGAATTGTGTGTCCCCTTTCAGTTCCTAGATTCAACACAAGTACAAAATTGCTATGTTTGTAATTATCAAGGCTATGAGAACTTCCTGTCAACAGGTCAAATTCTTTTTTTTTTTTTTAAAAAACTCTTAATAAAGTTAGATGTGCTCGTAAGTGAAAACCCTTTTCCACAAAGAATAGAAGACCAAGTAAGGTTAATTGTGCAAATACATGTACATGTAGACTAGCAGAGAAAAATTCCTTCAACATTTTAATTTTTAGTCATAAATAATCTCACCAACTTTTGATTTTTTCATATGTTCTTCTCTATTCTGAGATGTATGAAGGTCCTAATGAGAAGTCACATCTTATAACCTCTGTTTCGAACTTATCAAAAGTGGTGCAACCAACGTACAGTGGAACCTTGCCTAAAGACCACCTCACATAGGAGATAACCTCACTGTACAGACCTTCAAAATTCAGGCTACTACTCAGTACTTAAGCTATTTCACCCTCAATTAAGAGACCACCTACCTTATTAGACCAGTTTTTGTAGGTCACCTCGGTGGTCTTAGTTGGTTGGTCAGATTGTTGTTTAACTCCTCACTAAAGAAGATTTCACTTATATGGAGACATCACCATGTGACGGTGGAGGGCAACAAATTTGGCCTATGCTCAGCATTTACTGTGGTAGAGCAGGGAGGGTCCTTAAATGTGCCAACATCCACTGTGACATGGGACCTTTGTTTTTACTATGGTGGTCTCAATGGTGAGAACAAGAACAAGAAATTCCAAATAGGTCAAAGGATTTAATCTTCCCATTTGGTTCCGTTAGAAGTTAGTGCTACAACGAACATTGAAGACCAAACTATAACTAGATTTAATCATTTAAGGAAAACAAGTTATGAATTTAAAAGTTAAAAAATAAGATTCAATGAGACAAAATGATTGTTAATTATAATATAGATATGTGTAAACAAGCACCTGTTGTTTCTGCAATTCTTGTTGTAAATAGTTAATGGACGCTTGATCTTGGTTGAGCTGGGTCTGTCAATGCCAATAAAATAATCATCTTAGTATTAGCATAAAATAAGGTACTTCTAGAAACACAATAAAGAAATAAAATGATACTACTTAGCATAGCTATACAGTACTGTCCCATAACAAAAGTTGTGCTGAGGTATGTATGTACAGTTGTTGGTAACCCTTTCAACCCAAAGTATCAAAATGGAACGCTCTTTTCTATTGTCCTAGACCAGTCCATTATGGTTTGTGGTCTTGAAAGGGTTAATCAGCCCACTCAAGATTCTTTGACTCATTAAGGTGTCACTGAACATGGGTGAGGAGCTTCATATTTTGAGCTATGCTCACAGCTCATCCAAAGAGAGGGAAAGCCAACTGCCATCATGTATCCGTACATGTGTATGAAAGTCTATACAATACCACAACCAAATTTGGATGTCAAATTAAGGCAGTCATAATCTGAAATTGAGCAGAATTCAAAAAAGCAATCTTTGCATGTTATTTGTAGTGAGGTTGTGCTTTTCTGTATAGTTTTTATTCTAGATGACAGACCAAGGTCATGAAGTCAACAAGAACTCAGATGGAACATCCAAATTACTTAATATACAGCATATGTGTCGTACATGACATATCTATGGAATTATGGTCAGTGTCAGTTGTAAAGAGATAATGATGTCCTACAGAAAATATATATACATTATATACATGTATATATACATGTATGTAAGGAAATAGGGAAATAATCTGAACTCTGTCAGATAGATTGTGTATATGATCAAGAATTTCAATATCGTTAATTAAAACTGAAGTAAATAACTTATCATGTCTCAGAACTAACACTGAAGATAATGAATATATCCCCAGAACTAACACTGAAGATAATGAATATATCCACAGAACTAACACTGAAGATAATGAATATATCCACAGAACTAACACTGAAGATAATGAATATATCCACAGAACTAACACTGAAGATAATGAATATATCCACAGAACTAACACTGAAGATAATGAATATATCCAC